>APFE030302089.1:1518-15408 GCA_000404065.3 Pinus taeda
TAGTATAATGGGCAAATAAACATCTCAAAAATATTATATTTAATCATAAAAGATAGATTATATTTAATCATAAAAGATTATCTATCTCTTAATAGGATGATATATCTATATCAAAATTGATTTCATTTTAATTTTTCTTTAAAAAAAAAAGTTTGTGTAGTTGTTTAATGGGCAAAATATGGATGGTGTGTAATTTTTAATGATTTTGTTATATTGTAATTTGTATTAACAAAATCACCAATACATAAATGAAATTGGGAATATATTTCTTGTGCATCCACCAAAATGACCAACATATAATTTATCCATGACCATGCCTCATCCGCATGTACATGTATAGATAAATATGTATTTTTATGTTCCAATGTCATCAAAATTAAAAACCAAATCATTCCCAGTAGCATCCTTTTGAGATGTATCCAGAAATTAACATATTAAAGCAAGATACAAAGATAATCCCAAAACAGTACAACAAACAGTAATAATAAAAATAGAGGATAACCATCATAATAACAACTTCAGGGTAGTGGAAGAAGACCAACATCCAATGTAAATGCCCCCATCACCAGCTCAATATGCATCACAGAGGATAACCATCATAATAACAACTTTAGGGTAGTGGAAGAAGATCAACATCCAATGTAAATCCCCCCGTCACCAGCTTAATGTGCATCCCATCCTGTTGTGTAGTAATACCAAGTTCAAACATTTTATCTGCACTAGCGTTGTGTTCCCTACCAATGTGCTCGATGGTTATACTTTGGAAGGTCCTTGTGAGATATTCAATGTTCTTGAGCCAAAATTGTAAATGTGGATGTTGATGTTCTCGAGCCAACGCACTTATATAAATTAAATAATTGATAAACGCTGATAAACATCAATTCATGATAAGCATCCCATTCATAACACATCCCATGTTGCTAAAATTAAAATTAAAAGTATCATGCATGAAGTATTATAATGATAAATGTAAGTTAGAAATTATGCTTAGGGAAAAATTGCATAAAAAATTATAATTTACATTGGTCAATGTTAAATTAATAGTGTTCCATAGACAACTTGAATCCTATAGTCCTCCTTTGGCATGAACATATAAATTGACATATGAACCAGATAAACTAATCGCTTGTTCAAACACAAGGCTTGCATTAATTTTGGAAATAAATAATGGTGGGAAATAAATTTTACTAAGTATATTTATTTACTTTTATTATAAAAATGCTATTTTTTTATTTTTTATTTTCATTTTTTTCCAGAGGAAAGAACAAAATTACATCCTATAGATGCGATTAATCATTCAATCATGTCATCCTGTTAGCCAATATAAAGAAAACAATACAAAATTATTTAAATATGATGGGGATTAAGTGTGATAATAATCACTTAACTTCCCCTTTTTGCCTTTCTTCTTATGAACCTTTTTCCAAACCCCTAGAGGATTCAATTGCTACCATGGCTAATTAATTCTCAATTGCTTGCACAGGGTTTTCCTTACTTGAGTCAGAACTCTCAGATATATGGGTTCTACTTGCACCCCTGCTCTCTTTGTTACGTGTTTCTTCTTTTTGAGTCTCAATTGATTTGGTTTCTACCATTTCTATACCCTTCTGAATCTAGGCCTCAATTTCTATCTGGTCCACCCTCCCTCTTTCTGCTTGGTTACCCTGCTGTTCTTGTGGTTCCTTTTTTGATTTTTCTGCCACATTCTCCTTGTGTTTCTTTTTGGGAGTTTTTTTTCCTATGGGTCAGTGTTCTTCATGTGTCTTATTTGAAAATACAATCAACATCCAAATGCCATGATCTCATAATCTAAGATTTGTGTCCATTGAATTTTTTAATGTTTCATGTGGATTTGATCAGGTAGACCTTTGTTGAGATCTATCTCTACTTAGATTTTAGAAAAGGTGAAGATATATTTTTCTATTATATCAAGATCATGCTTTTAAAAATTTTCAATTAAGTTTCCAATGTCTTTTAGAACTTGATGGTGCCAAAAGGAAAGGCGAAGGTTTGGTAATATTACCCAAAACGACATTATTGTTACCACCATACTTGTGACATTGAAATCAGGGAACCATGGGGTGATGAAGAAGCCTTCCCTAACCTAAAAATAAGGCCCATCATTGAAGAACTTTTCCATATCTTTTTGTGTTGCAAATTACGCTATGAAAAAACCTTTGGAGTATAAGAAAATGCTACAATTTGGTGTCCAGTTAGAGAAGACCTAATGGTTGTTGAAAAGATAGAGTGAAATGCATATAAACACTATTTATGAACTATGGTAATTACTTCTGAATACATATTATAATTATTTTAACTTTATCAAGAAATCACACTTCATAAATTCGACCAATAATCATGAAAATAAAGTAGAGATCACGATGTACCAATAACCATGAAAAATGGTAGAGATCACAATGTTGAAAACTTAGAATATGTGAGATCACATGTGTAAACGTAATAGAGAGATATCTGAGTGATAAGTTAATTTGTAAAAGGAAAAGTTTAAAGTGTATTTTATACTCAAGATACCCAAGAGACATGTCTCTTTGTAAATTAGATCACGTCTCTTTGTAAATTGAATTGTAGTAATTCTGCACATTTACTTTTTACTCATATTTGTTAACTTATGGTAAACATATTTATTTACATCTTGTTCCTATTCCTTATTTTATGCAAATACTTGTTTAAATTATGGTGGGTTGTAACTGATGGTAAAATATGTTTGTGGTGGGTGGTCACTGATGGTAAAATATGTTGTTTATGTGTGTATGTACTGTTTTTAAGGATTTTAATTTTATGTGTTTTTGTTGATTTCCTTTCTTTTATTTTTCTTTCCTCTAATTTAACATTTAATTTTCTTTTGTATTTTTACATAGTATCATAAATAAATCAAGGATTATGAAGACCTACAATAGCTACATTCTTCAACAATGGTGTATATCTTCAGATCTTGGCTCAAGCCCATTAAACTTGCAGATAATAACCAAACATTGAGTATTGGAGAAAAGCAAGTTTACCTCATAGTTGGAACTTGTTCCATTTGTTTGACAATATATGGACCATGGATATTCTGAATATGATCTACAACAACATACACCTTCCCTTTCACCACATCCTTGAATAAGATTGATTCATTAGGGCTCCACCTCGTAGCCATAGATTTAATATTATGGTGGAATTCCTTTTCACTCCATAATCTTTTAGCTGAAGGAATCCCATAGCTCTTTCCCTTCATATAACAAACATTGAAGAGTCACTGATGTTCCCAGGTTATTTTGAATACTTTTCTTCAGATTAACTACTAGATTTGAGCCCCATATCTAGTAGGTAGATATATTCTCATTAAATTTTATGAGGAAGATTTAGTATTTTTCTTTTTCCATAGATATTTTGTCTAGATATGGGGTTAAGGGATAGTGAAAAACCCCCAAAAATATGATCCATATTGTGAATCAGATATGCTAAAATATGGTCCTGTAACAAACGTCTATTCTTAAAAACGAAACTCTGCCTATGGAGAACTGTGAAATGAGAGCCCTTTGTGGCATTATTCACATCCATCTTGGGCCATAAGACGATCTGTAGCCAAACCTCATCGTGGTTTGCATAAAAATAAAAACCAAGCCACAATTTTTCCAAACAAACCATACAACTGACAACGACGTAGGTTGCAGGGGGTTTAATAAGTTGAAAATCTGCGGATTTGGTTGATCTACGAAGATTTGATATGCCTAGTTGTAAGAGGAACTCCATATCTCCCTTGGATTTGTCAATATCATAACCCTTCCAAAATCAAAGTGAGAATTATTCATCACAACCCCTTGCTAGAGATTTCCATCACCGCCTGGAGGGATGATGGAAAATGAAGACAAAAACTTGTAAAATAAAGACCTAAGGTTCACCATCATTCGACCTCCTTCCCATTATTATAATAATGCTATTATATTGTATTATGTTATTTTATTACAAATTATTATTAATTATTATAATAATGAAGGTAATAATATGTAATTAAAAGAGGAGAGGCTAGGGTTTGGGGCTTGACGTGAATCTAGATGACTACAAGTGAACCTGGAATCACTACAATAGTTTTGCGCTATACTCTTGGGATTTTGTTTTTTTACAAAGGATACAATAGTCATCAGTCTTGGATAATGATTGAGTAGACAACTAGGGGTTTCATTAACAAATATACTGTTGACCAATTATTTTATCGCTAGTCTAGAAGGATAATGGGTTACATTGATTTGCTAGATTATGAGCTAGAAGTCTCACCTTGCTCTTGTGTATTCTCGGATCTCCTTGTCATGAAGAATTTCAGTTTAGAAGACAGGGTTGGGCTGGTAACCCCTGCTAGCTTCTGTTACATTGCCATAGATATGACTGAGCCTGGTGACGTGGAGGATCATCAGGGTGTGGTTTCCATTTCTAGGAAAAGGTATGACATTAAATCTGAGAAGATATTGTGCTAGGGTTTTGAGGGTTGGAGTCTGGGCTCCATTTGCTATTTATGGGGCTTGAGGGTCACAATTGCACTTTCATTGTTCGAATTTCTCCTAAGAAATGTGAACTCGATTCCTGCATCCCATTTGGAGGCTTGCGTTTTCGTCTATGAAGGTGTGGGAACTAGCAAAGGCATTTTTTGTACAAAGGAAATTCCTATCACAGTTCTAGTATCAAATTTTAACCCCCTTCAATTCCTGAACAATCTATGGTTTGGAAATAAATAAATTTTAGAGGGTCAAAATATAATTCCAATGGGGGGGGGGGGAGTCAAATTCTCTGATGCCAACACTCGACCTAGCTCTATAGGGAAACCTAGCAAGAATTTAGGCCAACATAAAGAGGGATAAAATAAGAAGTCTCACGACATAAGAAAGGAAAAATGAGCAAAAATATCTTTGGTGTTGAATGCAGACATAAGAATGCAAAGGGCAGTGGAACTTGCCGAAAAGTCTTTGGTTGGGAGTGTTTAGGGGAGGAGATTCGACATTCAATATTTGAAATTATGGATTACTCATGATGTGGCTTCACACACCAAAATACCTCATTCATTCAAAAGCTATGGCACATTAACTCCTCCCCCGTGCTCTTTCAATTCTAGTCCTTTGTTTGATGCGAGGAGGGAGAGGTTGGATGTGGTGTCGCTATGGGTGAACCTTCCGGGCCTGCCATTAGACTAATGGGATGATAAAATATTCCAAGAAATTAGAATTTTGTTGGTCACCTATCTTGGACATGACTCTACTTCTTGGTCTACAGGACAACTAATTATGGCAAAGATTTTGATTAAAGTGGACCTGAGAGGGGGGCTTCCTGTTAAAATTGAACTTGGTGAAGGGGAGAATGACATATAGACCCTTGACTATAATGGTATTCCCTTTAGATGCATGTGGTGTCATCAATAGTTTTATTTGTACACAGACTATAATCTGTAGCAACTTAATGAGGACTCTGAAGATGGCCCATGTATGGGGGACTCTATCCCATGGAGAAAGATGCCTGTGTCCCTTGGGGAGGACATGGGGTGTTTTACAAAGTCCCTAGAGATGGTCCTATATGCATATTATTCTATTGGGGCAAATAAATATTTGCATGGGATCAAGTGACCTTCAGAACCATCAAAATACGATAGTTACCCTTCCTCTTCCATTCCCCTTAGTATCGCCCGTTTCTTCAAATTGTTTGGATTTCTCTATTTTTGGTACAATGGTTTTATGGGATCATTGGATTCTTCTTCTCCCATGAATAAACGCTTAGCCCTTTCATTTATATTGTCCCAGATTCCCTGTCATTATCCCTTGTCCCACTGAAATTTTTCCTCTCTGTCTACATCAAAGTCTATATCATGTTTTGAATCCTTAGGTGGTTAGGCCTCCTTTTATATTCTTCATCCTTGGTCACAAGGACCTTCTCTAGACTGTCCAAACTTGGGTTTCGGAAAAATTCTGCTTTTGAGTCCCAAGGGTAGGGGGTGTGGTAGGAAATCTAACTTGACGAAGGCCCAAGAATGGGTGAGGGCCGACCTGGCAGTTGGTAGGCAATCCTCCATACAAGGGGTGCTTAGTGTTGTGTTGGCCCTAGTGGGGATGCCCTAATAAAATTTATGTCATTCAACTGGAGGGAGCTTGCAAGTTGCCATAAAATATTTTCCTTAAAAATTATTGATTGAGTGTAACAATACAAATGCCATTTTCCTCCCAGAAACTCTGGGAGAAGGAAAGAATGTTTTCAAGTGTCTTGAAGATCTCTTAAGGGGTTGAGATTTTATGGGCTTTGATGCCTTTGGTTTCTCTGGAGGTTTGGCGGTGGGATGGAAACACTAAAATATTCAAGTATTAAACTCGTGGAGTGTTGCTTCAAGTTTGAGATTGGAGGTATTTTATGAGGAGCCTGGAAACAAATGTACTCTTCTAAATCTATATGGACCTTCTCAAAATCAGGATGTTTCCTTAGAAGATATTTTCTCAAAATCCGTAATTTCATCATCTTCTCTAGTCATAGGAGGGGACCTAAAATTTTCTTTGAGGGATGAAAAATCTTGGGGTGAAAGGGTGGTTCCAGAACCATTGGCTGAATTTTTCTTGAACAAAAATGAAGGATGTAATCTTGTCGATGTGGAGCCTATTAAACTTGGCCCCACTTGGAGGAATAAAAGGGATGGTTCTGATCGGGTATCCAAAAGACTCAATTGTTTCTTTCTTGAAGAGGCAATGTTTGACAAATTTCTTGTCATCAAATAACGGCTCAGGGTTGGGGGAGACTTAGACCACTCCATGATCTTCTTGGAAGTGAAAGGGGTTTCTCACAAGCCTGCCAACCCTTTTAAAATGTGCTCCAACTGGATTAAAGAGGAAGCTTTTGTAGCCCTCATCCAGGCTAATTGGAACCCCTATGTTCCTCGAGTATGTCTATAAACAACACAACATTGGAAGCAAAACTGAAATGTATAAAAAAATGAAAGAACGGGTTAAAAATAAGAAGTAGGAGGATTCCTAGGCTCTTTTGGAGATAGAAAACCGGTTGTAGGCCATTGAAATTGAGGAAGAGGAAGGTTTCAACTATATGGGTCCAAAGAATCACTTTTCAACCTGGAAAAGAGAAAGAAAAATATTTTAGAATATTGAGAGGCAACATGGAGACTCAAAAGCAAGGATATTTGGCTCAATTACGGAAATGATAACACAAATTTATTATGGGCATATGCAAAGGGTACAAAAATGGATAATACCATATGGAACCTCAAAGATCAGGAAGGAATATATGTTTCTTCCTTTACCAACTTAGATGACATGGGAAAAATACATTTTGAAAATATCTTCAAAGCCCAAGATAGAATATAAATTGTAGAAATGATTCACACTACTCTCCCTTTCCAAAGTTTAGTTGATGAGGAAGGGAATAGGGCGTTAATGGATGAAGTCACTGAGGAGTAATTAAAGACAATTCTTCACATCTTCCAATTATATAAGAGCCTAGGGCCGAATGAATTGGTAGTGAAAATTTTCTTAGGGCTCTTTAAAATCGTGGGTAATGACCTACTGGGGGTGGTCAAAGAGTCTAAAAGGGAGAAGCAATGTTACCGACCTTTAACTCCACTTTCATAGCCCTATTCCCTAAGGTGGATTCCCTTGTTTCTTTTTAAGACTTCCACCCTATCTCGCTATGCAATGCCATATACAAGGTAATAGGCAATGTAATTTCCTTAAGTATTAATTTTCTTTTCTCGAAGGTTTTAAAATGCACAAGGTGATTGGGGTAGCCTAGGAAGGCCTTCATAGTCTAAAAACCATGATTCTTAAGGGCACTATGATCAAAACACATTTATCCAAATCTTATGACTAAGTCAATTGGATTTACTTAAGGCTTCTTCTTACTCATGTGGGATTTTACTTGTATTTTTACTTCGGTTATGAATTTTATTCATTCTGTCTCTTTTGATGTCCTGATCAATGGGGCAACAGCCCCCTCTTTCCATGCCCAAAGAGGCCTTCGACAAGGGTGCCCACTCTCTCCTTTATTGTTCTTATTGGTGACAGAAGGTATTAGCTATATTCTGGATGAGGCTAGATATAATGGATAATTCAATGGATGTCTGATTTCCATGGCCTTGACTGTTACACATCTGCTCTTTTTCAATGATATTCTTATCTTTTGTAGTGAGTCCACGTGAGAGGTGGAAAATCTTATGGAAATTCTATCTCTATTTTGGAAATCCACTGGCATGATTATCTGCAACAATTAAAAGTCTTCCATTCTTTTCTCAAACTTGTAGGAAGACAAGAGCTATCATATTTCCTTGCTCATCCCTTTAGTATCTTGACCTGTTGAGGAGGGCCTCAAATATCTTAGTTTCAACTTAAATCCAAACAAGTAAAGAGGAATGGTTGTGACAGGTTTCAAAGGTTGAAAAGAAAATTAAAAATTGAAGTCACAGGTGGTTATCTAGTGTTGACCACTTGGTTCTTGTCAAATATATTCTAGAAGAAATTACCATAGATTGGATCTCCCTTACCTAGGTCTCCAAATGTGTCTTGAAAAAGATCAGAAGACTATGTTTTAGGTTCATTTGGTTAGGTGCTAAGGAGGAACAAGTGCTCCCGTGGGTTTTATGGGAGAATATTGCTTGCCCTAAATCTTTGGGTGACTAGGGGCTAAATAACATTTTCCTTTTTTCCAAGGCATTTGAAGCTAAATGTGGATGGAGCTTGATTTCCAGTCAGATTCTGTGAACGTCTTTAGTTTTTCAGAAGTACATTGATCCTTTTCCCCTGGAAGACTATACATATAGAGTGGATAAGCCATGGTTGAACATTTCTATCATTTGCAGCGATCATGAATTCTTTTGACATTATAAGCAAGGTATTTTCCTAGAAGGTTGGTAAAGGTGACAAGATTAGAATTGGACATGACCCTTGGCTGGATTATGGTCGTGCTCATAGGATTCCGTAACCCTTGGTTGATTTCTTGTGTAATAGGGGTTTTCCAAAACTGTCTCATGTAACAAGCCTAACCACCACCACTATCTGGTGATAAGGTTGGTGATATGCAATAGACTTAGGCATTGAAAAGGATTTTCAAGATATATGGGATCAATTCATTAATGATCTCTTGTTTGTCCATAGTAGCATTTCAGATCAAAAGATGAACGGGTATGCTGCTCCTCCCCTTTCGATATTTACACTCCCAGGTTGGGTTATATATTTGTTAGTTCATACATAATGACAAAGGTTCCCAGGTGGTGGGTGAAGATTATATGGAAGTCCAGATGTCCCCCCAAGGTAATGATATTTATGTGGTTTATAGTGGAGAATAAGGTCCCTACTTGGGACATCATTCAAAGATTATTTTCTCATGGTATAGGATGGTGCACTCTATGCAAGTCCTTAGAAGAAATAGTTTCTCACATTTTCCTGGCCTGTCCCTTTTTCCAAAAGGTTTGGCCTTTATGCAAGTCCATTGAAGCTCAAATAGGTTAATGGGAAGGTCTGGATATTTAGGTTTCCTGGTAGTCTTGGCTCTCTATTCCCTCGTCTCATGTTTTTAAAGTGCTTCCTTTGATTATTTGTTGGGGAGTGTGGCTAGCAAGGAATTAGGCCATTTTTATTGATTAACCCTCTATCCCTATGAAATTTTCCTTTGAAGTTATGGCCATTCTGAGTCACTTCCCTTAGGATAAATATATTAGACGTGCAAGAGTCATTATAGAGAAATATCTCAATCGCTCCAAACCGTGGGCATATTTTGATTGGGCCAAAAATGTGGGGGTGGATGCATTCTCATTATCAATGTCGATCTTTCCTTTCATATATCTATGGGTTTAGATCTTGGCACAAATAATCAAGATGAACTGCAAGCATACTGATTCCTAATTTTGTTTGCCTTAAACAAGGGATGTACACACCTTCAAATTTATAGGGATTCTATGCTACTGGTGAACTGGATGAATTGCATACAGTCTTGTCGACATCTCTCTCTTGCTCCGCTTTTGGAATATGTTCTGAGATTAAAAGGCTCATTTGATTTTTTTTACCTACCCACATCTCTACAGGGAGAGATTGGACACTGAAAAACTTTCAAAGGATGGTATGCGCCTAGATCAGGTTGTTAGGTGGATTACAAAGTTTAGAGAAAGAAACAAACATTCCTTTCTTCATAATCCTCTCAGGGATCATCCTCCTCTAGACAACAAAGGTCCTTAGTGATCTGCTCATGTATTGAGTCTCATCTACAATTTCTTCATTTCCATTATGTTATGTTTGGTCCTTTCCTACTATGTATTCTTTCATGGACATGGATCACCTCTTTGTTGTCAGTGTTTGGATAACTTTAGCTATTTCTCTCCATGTATTTCAGAATAGCTAGTCATGCCCTTTCTATATTTCTCTTTTCAAAAACTCATACAATACATTGAATGTGTGCCTATATAATGCAATTTTTATCATATCATATGAATGAAAACTACAACTTTTTTCAAATGTAATTTAAAAATATTTAAATTTAATAAATATTTAATAGAGAAATAATGGTAAATGGTAGATAAATCTGAATTATATTTTTAAATAAATAAGAATTTTAATTAAATAATAAAATACTAAATTAATTAGTTAATTAATATTAAAAATATAATTATAATTATAATTAGTCACTTTTATTTTAAATGTTATTGATTCAATTCAAATTAATTTAATCATTTTAATAATGAGAAAATGGAAACATTAGTGGTAGAAATTTTATTTTATCAATAGAAAATATTTATAATTAAATTTGTGTATTTATTATTTCACTTGTATCATTAGGCATAGTCTAACTAATAGATGAAATTATTTTTTTTCAAAATTTGACAATATAATTTCTAGCGAGATTGTGATTTCTTATTCTTTAAAATACACTTTTGAATGTATAAATTGATTCAACAACTTGAAAACCCCAAAGCACTCGATCTTTGCAAATTAAACAACTTAAACTTATGATTTTCAAAAAATTGTACCAGACTTTGAACAAAATTGATTAGGAAAAATGTTTGGAAAAATCTCATTTCATCTATTAGTTAGATTACATAGTATCATTATATATGATTATAATATATAATATTCCTTAACAATTTATTTATTTGATATATATTTACTCTTTAGCATATAGTTATATTTATGGAAATTTTATATGAGATAAATAATATTAAAAAGATGTATTAGTTTTTATTTAAATGAATATCAATGACTTATTATAAAAAAAATAGTAAAATTCAAGCTCTCTATTATAAGGTCCTTTAACCAAAGTCACACTTAAAGATATGTGAGGCTAAATGCAACTAGGTCAATATCAAAAGGATTTTCTTTAAATAAGCTATGCTGTTATTTTATGGAGACAAAAATTATTAAATAACATTTTTTTAACAAAAATGAATAAGGGTTTTTTTTCTAAATTTGCACCTGGACACAATAAGTACATAAGAAATTTGGTACATTACTTCTTCTTATAGTGAATCCTACAAGGAGGGATTGGTAGGCATTTAAAAGAGACTAAATTGAAAGCCGAATACTACAAAAGGACAACATACATAGTATTACAAAATTGGATGAGTAGAAAAACACATTTACGATATTAGATCATCAAAAGAGAGGAGATAGATATTCTTTCAGAGGCCTATTGAGGTCTAGCTACAAGTTATCTATGGGTTGAATAGATGATGTGCTTGTGGAGTTTTGGTTTCATTTTCCTTGATCTACAACTTAAGGTCTTCCAACTGCCTATGTAGGGTGTCAATTTCATCATCTTGGTGGGTTATTTTAACTTTGAGGGACTGAATCCCATCCATGAGAGAGATGGAGGTTGCCATATGTTGGTGAATTTTCCACTTAGTGTCCATATGTTCTAGCTATAAAGCTTCAATTTGTTGTGAGCACATTTTACAATTATTGTTGTCCCCTACTGCTGCTAATTTTTCTTTCGTGGACAACCTTGTTAGATTGATAGAGAAAAGGAGTCAGGTGTTAGAGAGTACGAGGCTCAGAGGAGTCAGAGGTCCAATGGGAGGGATACTGTTGGGTCTTGAAATTGTCATTCATTTCCATTACACTTTCACTATTATGTCCATTATATCATCTCCATTTCACCTTCATTTCACTACCATGTCACTACATTCATCTCACTTTCATTATCATTGGGTCACATTTATGTTTTTCCAAACTTTATTAATTCTTAACATCTTTAAGTGAATTTGTGGTTAAAAATTAGAAAATGATGTGCATATGCTTATACCTAACAAGTGGGATGAGATTTTTGACATGTGTAGGTCAAAAGGAAGCTTCTAGAAGACCTTTATGTGGCATCCTAAGGCCAAATTCGAATTTGAGTGGAGAGGATCATGAGGATATGTGTCACATTTCCTATTTGTATTGAAACTTTAAGAAGACATGTGTCTTATCATTTCCTATTTTGATTAGAACTCTAGAGGCATAGGGAGATATTCATGGACTCTCATTAATGAGATGACTTCTCATCTTTTTGTATAAATAGGAGATCTCTCTCCTTCATTTAGTAGCTTTGGAAAGCTTTGTAAACTTTTGTTAGCTCAACTTGTTGTACTTTGTAATTCTGAAAAATTTGAATAAAGCTTTGAGGTTCTCAACATGGAAGGAGATGTGAAGTAGATGTCATGGAGCATATTAGAATGTAAGGTAGATTATATTTTATTTTGTAGTTTTGCTTTGATTTCATTCAAGTATGTCATTTTATTGTTTTCAAGTTTTCAAGTTTAGATTTTCCATTCATGCAAGTTTAATTCATGCAAGTGTGTTCAACCGGTTGATTGTAGATTTATTTAACTGTGTAATCTATGCTTAGCAAAATAGTCCAAGGAAGTATTTTCCAATTGGTGCTTGGAGCATTAGGGCACACAGTAGATTAGTTTTCCTTTACATGTTTTGTATTTAATTTTGTTGCAATTTCATTTTCAGTTTTAGAACAATGAAGTATTGAATCCCTCCAAATGCTATCACAAGGAGGTAGTTCTCCTAAAATTGTATAGTGGAGTGATAAAACACTTCATTTAGCTGTTATAGTAGATTAGTTGCAATTTCACTTTCAGTCTTAGCCTTTCATTTAAATTTCATTTTCAGTTTTAGAACAATGAAGTATGGAGTCCCTCAAAATGCTATCAAGGAGGTAGTTCTCCCAAAATTGTGTAGCAGAGTGATAAAACACTTCATTTAGCTGTTATAGTAGATTAGTTGCAATTTCGCTTTTAAGTCTTAGTATTTCATTTAAGTTCGTTGCAATTTCATTTTCAATTTTAGAGCAATGGAGTATTGGATCATTCCAAATGCTATCACAAGGAGGTCGTTCTCCCAAAATTGTATAGTGGAATGATAAAACACTTCATTTAGCTGTTATCATTTTTGCTTTCATTTCATAGACATTTTGCCGGCTTAGATTAATCTAACTATTCAAATCTTTGATTTGTTTTTATCTAATGATCATTTCCTTTTCTCCCTTCTTTAGAAATTAGATTTTAACATTAAAAGTCATTAGATTTAGTTGTCCATTAACATTTAGATATTTCATTTAGAAGCATAAATTTTCTTTCTTAGATTAATTTCCTTAAGCATGAGAAACAAAACCCCCAAAAACAACATAAACTATGAAACAACGAAGTAAGAAAAAGGTTAACTAAGTACATATAGTGCACCACACTTCGTCAGTTTACGATACCTGGATTGATAATTTATGTAGAGCAATTTAGAACACTAAATTGACTAGACATTTTGGCGCCGTTGCTGGGGAAGTGTAATTATGAGACCTTATTTCTTACATCTAAAAAAAATTAATAATTTCTCGAGTATGCTCTCCTCCTGCACTTTATGTGATTTGGAGGATCAGAAAAAG
>APFE030302089.1:34920-65931 GCA_000404065.3 Pinus taeda
AATTAACACATAACATGAACACATATTTGTATATTTACGGAACAGTTACAAAATTAAGGCATTTCAGCCTTAAAACTAGCTCTAGCTCGACTACATCTTGCCACACACAAAATTCCTCACAAAACAGATATTCCTACACCCCTATGGTATTACAATTATATAAGAATTTTAGGAAGGATCAATCCTATCCTCTCCTTATTTCCTCCACAAAAGCTTCATGCATGAAAGCTTTAAATCTGCTTTATCCTTTTTAAATCTATTTTTCTGCTTTAAAACACGCTTTTCTTTTATTGTGATCCTCTGGTTCGCTTTGTTGCTGGTTGCTCCTGCATCAGACTCCCCAGGCACAAAAATTAATGACCTCCTGGTCATATGCTTCTGGTCTTCATAATATCAATTTTATCCACTGCATTCTTTCACTAAACTCTGTGAGATGCAACTAACCTCTACAGTAATAGCCTCCTTTGTTACACGATACCTTACCAAGCCCTCCCGCACTCGGTCTTTTGACATCCTTCTCTAGGTTGCTGCAAATATTCTCACCTTCCGCTGCCGCCATCTGCACAATAGCAAGACCATAAACTCTTCATCTTTAACTCAACTGTACCTCTTTCCATAGAATCTTACTGCTCTGATACCACCTGATGAAAATGAGAATTTGGGGGTTGCCCAAAATCCCAATTTCTTAAAAAAATCTTGATCCTTCCCTTCAACCCATTACAAGCATGCAATATAGGATTAAAATCTCACAACCACAAGGTAATACAATACATAGAAATATATAATTAACACATAACATGAACACATATTTGTATATTTACGGAACAGTTACAAAATTAAGGCATTTCAGCCTTAAAACTAGCTCTAGCTCGACTACATCTTGCCACACACAAAATTCCTCACAAAACAGATATTCCTACACCCCTATAGTATTACAATTATATAAGAATTTTAGGAAGGATCAATCCTATCCTCTCCTTATTTCCTCCACAAAAGCTTCATGCATGAAAGCTTTAAATCTGCTTTATCCTTTTTAAATCTATTTTTCTGCTTTAAAACACGCTTTTATTTTATTCTGATCCTCTGGTTCGCTTTGTTGCTGGTTGCTCCTGCATCAGGTAGTAATTCACGGAACCTATGTGTTAAAATCTTGTTAAAAATTAAGGAAACATTGTAAGAACATAAATGAGTCTAGACAGATTAGCTATATTATGATAGGTCAAATGTACAATTGTGATAGAGGGGAGATTTAGTCTAGAATCGTTACCTAAACAAAGTTCCATATTTTAGCGTTTAATATATACAATTAGGTTCCAACGACAAGATGTAGAACGCAATTCCCAAACTAGATAGACAAAATTGACTATTACAGTGAATGAAGTATTAGAAATCAAAGCACGATTGATCATTAGAAGGATGACAGGTGGAAAAAGGAATTGGAATAACTAAAGGCTCTAGGGAAAATGATTGCACATATAGATGCAGAGAATAAAAAGGGTGATAAAGGAAACAAACCCATTGGTCATTTAGGACGTTAATTGAGACAAAAATGCACAACACTCATTGGACTTAATTTCCATCTATCCGGGATGGAATCTCTATTCATTCACAGAAACATAGCGCTCTAACTCCATCTCTAATTTACATCTATCCGGGATGGAATCTCTATTCATTCACAGAACAATTAAGAAGCATAGCGCTCTAACTCCACCCACGGGATTACAATTCCAACTGTGCCTATTGTATGCAAAAAGTTATAACTTTTCCCATTCACATATGGCTGGCTATTTGACTCAATGGAACACACAAGTTTGGAAATATATGGAAACACTATGTATTGGTATCTGAGCATTCACCTGATATTGCATCCCAACGATCATACAAGAATGGGAAAGATGTAGTAATTAATAAATGCATATTGGAAATATCATGGCAGTAGGCTCAACCAAACAATAGTTAAGACCCGTTCAGAGTCATAAAGACTCATTGATAATCTATTTTCAAGTCGTTGTTACATCCATTCAATCCCAACAATTTGGTTAATAAATCCATTGCATTTATTCCAACATTAGGCTGTGACAAATCTACCAATATGCAAAGGAATGGGTATATAGGTTGTGAGTGATCTTCATAGATCTTCCCACTATTCATACAACAATAAAAGGAGAGATATTACATTCACAATTGTAAAGCAATAACCGTTAAATAAGTGCATATAGCTATATAAAACTCTGGGTTGGAGAAAGAAAAGCTGTAACATGAGATAGATCACAAGATAAACAAGAAATTGAAGAGTTGTCGTAGTGGGTGAATTCATTCAATTAGAAAGTAATGCACAAATGAAAAAATAATAATAAACAAATAACAAAATATTTTTAAATGAAATTTACAAATTACACTAAAATAACAAAAACCCTGAAACTTAAATTAAAATATTATTGTAAAATTTAATTGAGTTCCATGACAAGGACATTGAATATGTCATTGATATAGAATACACTATTCTCATCAAAAAATAACCTTGACAAAATCAATATCATAATGTTGTATACATAAATGGTAGGATATATATCGAAAATACATATAAGAAAGAAAATAATGACCACCTTTCACTATTCATAGAAAATTGCAGCCACACTAAATATTTATAAAATTGAGAAGCCAAGGAGGGGTTGATGAGGCCATGGTGGCAATAAATATAGAGGGAATGAATTCTAGATGTCAATTTTCTAGTGCCTGTCATTCTTTCTTACACTCACAAGTTTCCTGCTACTGCTAATTGATGCACAAAACTAGAACGAAACCAAAATCCTCTCGAGCAAATCAAAATATAAAACAGACCAATCCTAATTAGAAGCACCAATATATCTTGTTTGAGATTGGAATAGTCGAGCACAACGGACATAGTGATCTGACATCACAAAACTTGCACATGGAAAGGAAAGTCATGTGTATTAATAATCCTCTTCACCATTTTTTCATAACTAATCTCTCCATATAATGTAATCAAATATTTTGTTTGCTAGAAAATCTACAAAGCTTTCAGCGCATATTAATAATCCACTACTAAAACATTTTTTTTGGAAGATAAAACTATTGGAAAAAGTCTTAAACACTTATCCATTTGCTTATTGACAAGCGCAGTGTCACTGGTCTAGAGATTGAGGTTAACTCTTCGCCCTACTGTGCATTAGGTTCCATGCCATCGTTCGATCCTTTGGCCCATCCTTTATTTCTAAAATTCCCCTAAATTATTAAGGAAATGACCAAAGCATGCAAGGGTTATTAAGATAAACTCCCCTGGAATGATCGAATTTTACCTGAAAAATCAGATATAGAGCCAAATTGTTTAAATCTATAAACACCCTCACAATTTATCTAGAAACATTTCAAATATGAAGAAAACCGTATAAATTGTGCCTAAATCCATGAAGGAATGAAATGAATTTACGAGATGGCGTCGATGCGAATAACTAGAATGATAATTATTGGATTCAAGATTGAAATGAATTTAAGAGATGTTGCCAATACAAACATCTGGAACAATAACTATTAAAATTATGTCATCATTCCTTCCTCTTGCCCATATTTTATTTTAAAAATTGACCTAATTGATCAAGGAAATGACCAAACCCTGTGAATATTATTATAATTAACTCCCCCAGAACCATCAAATTTGACCTCAGAAAGTCTGGTATGGAGCTATTTTTATTGACAATGATTAATGATTAATGACTCGACTTTCGACGATGGGTTTTTATAGAAGATGGGTTTTTATAGAAGTGCATTGATCTGCTGGATAGAAAACACAAAAGTGCAATCAAATTTATTTCAAATATAAGTTTGCAAAAGGTTCTTACAATGTGTGAAAATACTAAAACATAAATTAAGCTACATTACGTTGATTTTATTCTTTCCAGAAAAACTGCAATTAAAACTTCAAAACAAAAATATCTAGTTGCAGAAGCCAAACCCTAAAAATTCTATGAAATTCTCTGAGAAAAAGAGGAAATAAGCTTCATATGTATAAATGTCGACCAAGGCATTTTTTTTGCAAATCAAAGTCAACAAATCCTTTGTCTTCCAAAAGAAATCGAACTTTATCAATCAACCAAGCAAGGAAAAAGAAAATATAACAAAACCTACATAATTTTATTTCAACCTACGTTGGCAAATCATTGTTAAGTGTATAATATTAGAACCAACGACACAAAATACATGGTTTCCAAGACTAATTATAAAATTTAAGATACAAAATCCAGTAATGTACATCTTTCGATCTCCATTCGAGCTTTCCTAGTCTTCTTGGTGCAGTTAGATAATACTGTGTCATTCTATATGACTTTTCAAAATAACCCTATGTTTTTTTTATAAAATCTATTTGATTCTTTACCGTTCTAAAAGGAATTCAAGGTTAAGATAACTAGGATCTAACAAAGTCAGTAGTTACCAAGCCAAGCTGATGCATTCAAATGTGTAGACATACTTGTAACTTTTGAACTACCATAAATGAATCAAGGCTTCCCGTACAAGAGGAATAATTGAGTGAAGAAGAGGATTTGCATAGGATTATATGATGGTAATAAAAAGAAAGAGTGAACAATTAGAAGTTATATAAAAAAATATCAAATAAAATAATATGACAATTAGAATATATATATATATATATATATATATATATATATATATATATATATAGAGTTCTGGCAGTAGGGCCTCAATGCGGCCACATGAAGGCCAGTGTCACCTTACATGCGCTCTAAGATGTAAGCTCATGTAAACCATATTTTAGGCTTATTTAATTGGCTCATCTACTCGTGTCCTCTAAAGGGTGCACTATGAGGAGAGGAGATTATGTCTTCTTAGGTAGGATTTTGAACTAGAAATTATAGTTTTTCCCTCCCGACGCCAAGCCCATTAGGACGTTTGTGTCCTCTGGAAATTGAACCTGTACATCTTTGTTTTCTCATGAACTTAGACAAATGGTTTCCAGGATTAGATTACAAACGTAACTTACACAGTGTTTTGAGCAAGCACAAATGTGAGCTCTACATAGTGAGGAAGCTTTCGATGGTGAGAAGGAATGTTTCCCCCTGTTTTTGTTTGTGGTTCAAGATTTGACTAGCTAAATTTATTAAAGATTTATAATTGTACTAACATCCCATTCACAAAATATATTCCCAGATATATTCTCAAATCCACGAGTTGTTTTGCAAGTACAAACCCATGACACTTTAAGCAACTTTCGATCATGAACCTTTACCACAAGCACACTTCTAGGAACACAAATCAAGCTAGCGAGATTGAAGATATTGAAAAGAAGATCATTTAGAAGCAAGAAAATGGTAGGGAGAAAACCAAACAAAAAACTTTGGTTAAACCAACATTTGAAAATGGGAAAATCACACTTCACAAGTCACTGCTGAAATTAAAACTAAAGATATGTTGTGGCAGATGACGAATCATCGGTCAATGCTAGAATCGAGGCACCTATACTCACCATGAATTCAACAACAAAACTGGAAGATAAAAAGTTAACGTAGTTGGATTTTAAGGTTGTAGTTTTATTTTAAGATCCATTGCACCATGTGCCTAGAGTTGAGCATCCATGGAATGGATGAGTAGGTCCCCCTGTTTATTCCACACAATCAGTTCTATATATATGAATGTGAGTAGTTGGTGAAGCATATTCAAGAGGACAACTTTGAATCTCAACATGTGGCTTTGGTAAGTAGGTGCCAAGAAGGAGACATTCAAGGATTCAATGGCTTGAAAATTGCAAAACCTAACTATGTTAATGAAAAATTCAATTAGAGTATAAAACTAAAATATTAAATTCAGTTTTGGGTCTTGAATTTTTAGCATTTATAGTTAGGTACATTAAGCTCTAGTCTAGTGCTTGACATATTCATTCATGACATGTTGCAGGAATTGCAATCCATATATAGGGGAATAGGTTTAACGGTCATAGGTTTAACAGTCTTAGGTTTAACGATCTTATATTGATAGGTTCCTCTTTGAAAAATGTAGTGAATAGACAAAGTCTATAGATTTTAGGGTTTCTAAAATGCTAGAAGAACAAGTGCAATTGTTATGTGTCTACAGGGTTTTCTCTTCAAAATTATTAAAAAATCAAATTCTAAATATCGTTATTCCTATTTTGTACATAATAAGATCCATTTATTAAACAATAATTTAACTTATCATGTTCTCTCTCCATTGGGAGGGGTTTGTTTGCTATCTAGTAACAAGTCCATACTTAAGCTAAAGACCTTACTTCGAGAGCTTAATTCAAGGCATCGATTGATACATGTTATTTCCATACTTGAGCTAAAGAGGTTAATTCAAGATGAGGCTTCCATTGATGCATAATCTTTAGCTGTGTTCTAAAAGGTGAAAAAACCCCTGCTACGAAGCTTTGTTCTGTGTGAGAAAAGAGAATCACAGAGAGAGAACTCTAGAGCTATTGCAGGTCAAACAGGACTCCGAGGACAAGTCGATTCATGTTTGGTTGAGTGAACCATTCACAATTAGTATACATTTAATATTTATGTGATGGTAGTGATGCAGAGGTAGAGGTAGTGACCGGTGGTGAAGTGTTGTAGAGAACATGTAGATAACCGTGTGGCATAAGTGACAAGTGAATATATATATTATGGAATCAAGCAAACAAAATCTACATTTAATGCTAATAAAGTAATGTTAGAATTACTTCATTAGCATTACTTTTAGTAACCCAAAATAATGATTTAGATATTTTGAACTAAGAAATCATACGAAAAACATATAGCTCTACCTCGGGAGGAGGCCAAGTAAGATGAGAAAATATCTTATTGGTTAAGACTCATATTACTGGTTAAGAACATTATTACATATATTTAATTGGTTGACCAACACTCTTTTATAAAATACGACTTAAAAGTACAGTTTAATTTGAGGGATGACTAATGCCGATGTTAAACTTCGGTTACTAATAGTCCATATCATGATGACAAGAACTAGTAAGATTAATAATTATAGCATGGCTATGGTCAATATTGTCTATTTTTAACGTGACATCACTAATTTCTTCTCGTGATCAATTCAAAAACGCAATGCAATATTGGCGCCTAAACGAGTGTATCCTCTCATGTGTATCTTTTCTTCAAGGATCTACCTAACGTTCCTTTACACACTGAAGTCTAATATTACATTAAGGTTAAATTGAATTGTAACTAGATAATTACTATAGAATGGATTAGAAAGTGATCTGATTTCAAGAGGAGTATATAGAGATAAATGTAGGAATTGATTTAAATAAAGAATTTAGTGAGAATAATTTATTGAGAATGGTATGTAAGAAATTAAAATAATAGATTATATTTAATGTACATAAACATATAATTAGGATAGATAAATGTATTGGGTATTTTGATGTAGTTTATTTTTTATTTTTTAAGAAGTTATTGTAAATCTTCTCTATTTTACCGTTTTAAGGGTTGTGCTTCATATTCACATTTAGCATACCTTGCTTGTAATTTAATACTATCTTGTCAAATAATCGTTTTACAATATCTTGTTCCATTCAACATTGTTGATTGTTCCATCTTCTTCCATTGTAATGTGGAAGACAAGACTTAAGAATATCTCTAGAGAATAATTGAATAAGTTGAGCTCTAATTTGGGATGTTTATGTTAAATATGATGGTATTATCTCAAACATTGTAGAAATGAAATATTTAGGGTAAAGGATAAAGGATACCATCATATTTGAAAATAATAAGAATGATATGAGTGTGTATAATGAAGGAAAACCATCAAAGGTGAAATAACATCAACACCGTCATTTCCAAAAATGTTTAAAATAAAGTCAAGAATATCGACATCAACATTACAAAGGAAGAAGATAGAATAAACAAACCATTATTCAATAGGATATTATTAGAGTACAGACAATGTATACCAAATTTCAACATGGAGCAAAACTCTCAAAGCGATATAAAAGATGAGTTATACCTCTTCTAAATACCCCAATACATTCACATATCTCTCTCTCTCACACACACATATGGTGAGTTATACATCTACATTACAGAGGAAGAAGATAGAATAATCAACCATGTTCATGGAATAGGGCATCATAAACCATTATTCAATAGGATATTATTAAAGCACACATAATGTATACCAAATTTCAACATAGAGCACAATTCTCAAAGTGATATAAAAGATGAGTTATACCTCTTCTAAATACCCCAATACATTCACATATCTTAGTCATATATATAATATATGTGGAACTTTTATTAACTAACTTTTATTACATATACTTTTACCTTCATATATATACTTTTTAAAAATCGTATAGTAAAATTTATTCGATTTATTTTTATAAATGATAAAATAAGTAATAAATATAAAAATTCTTTAACAAAATACGTGTTAACCCATTTCCATTTCCATGAGACGGTTCAATTATACTTGCTCTTATTAAATATGTAGTTACTCTACTTTAAAGAAGTGAAATAAGCAACTTTGTTGCTTAATACCTTGCCCTCATTGTAGTATTATTAGAAAAAAAGTGTTATTATGGTATTTTTTTTGGTCAAAACAAATGTATTATTATGTTATTATTAGAATTTAAGCTCTCAATATTAAAGGATGACATTATAGATCATGCTGATTTCTTTATAAGTAAGGAGGTGTTATAAAAATTACAAAGTCAAACATTGTCATCTTCCCTTAAATACACAGTGGTTGCTTGTAATTATGGTGAAATCCATGCTGCCTTCAATAAACATGATATTCACCTTTTTCGTAAGAAATTGTTAATGATGCATGCCTACTTTCACAATACGCATGTCTTAAAAATTATATTTTAACATAAATGATATTTTGATGTTAATAAAGGTTACATTGGAGAGATTGGCAAGTTGTTCAGAGTCAGATTGAAGGAACATGGAGCAGATATAAATAATGAAAGAGTGAGTTCGTCCACCTTAGTTGAACACTATTTTAAAGCTAAACACCATATAAACCAAGAAAACATTAAAATCCTTGCTAATGAATGCCATCATTATAAAATAAGATACAAAGAAGCCTCAGAAATATTTAAACATCCTAACAATACCAATAGAGATAATGATCTTGAAGTTAGTAGAAATTGGCTTGATGTTCTTACCTGACACCTCCCCTCCTCTTGGTGTTTCCCTTGTTAATCTCCATCTATGGCTAGGTTTCCCTTTGATTCCCCCTACTTTGTCCTTCTGAGGTCCCCCTTGTTCCCCTTCCACTTCTTTATCCCCCTTTTCCCTTGTCCTCTCCCTTTGGTACTCCTTCCCATCCATCTTCTCTCCTTGTTCCCTTTTCTACCTCCACTTGTCACCTTACCTTCCTTTCAATTTCCTCCCCTCTCGTTCCTCCTATCTTGATACATTTATACTATCCCCTTACCCTTCTCCCATACTAGCTCCTCTTTATCCCCTTTATCTCTTTATTTCCTATCACCTCTCATCATTACTCCCCCATGATTCTACGATCCCATCACATTGTTTATGTGGTTTTGGTAGGTTATTTGTTCTACAATACAACTTATCATATGTTAGGTATATGATATAGTTCTTGTATTACATTTCCTATTATGTTAGGTTCTTTATATTATTCATGTTCCATAAAAACTTTCCTATCATTGCCTATAGATGTCAATGTCATCATTAACTTTAGCATATATCATTCCTTTATAATTATATTTAGATCTAGTCCATGATTGATACCATGATTAATTAAATATCATGTTATTAATATACCTAGGATATATATAAATTAAATATAATATAAGAACTACTGATTATATAATATATATATAGTTATTACTATTATATTACTATAATGTAAATTAATATGAGTATTACTATTATTATAATATAATACAATATAATTACTACTATTGTGTTATTTTATAATGATCATTTATTCTTTTAATTATTCGTATTCTCATTATTTATTTATTTCTAATGTTTTCTCTCATTGGTTTTTGTTTCCTCACAAACACTCCCTCTCTATATTATTTGTAACTCTGCTCTTATTAATTGATCTTATGAAGAATCTTAATATAAATTTGAAACATCGATCCAAAAAACGATGGAAACTATGAATGATCATCTTGTTCCTATTTCCAATAACACCAATCACAATAATCTACGAATAACAAAAAAATATACATATTTTTTCTTTGTAATATGTAAAATTTTAATGTTATTTATAAAAACAAAAACCTAACCTTATATCTATATATGTTTGTATTTAAAAATCATTTTACTCTATAAATTTCTTATGTAAAAATAACATTTAAATACAATACACATAGATTCAAAAATAGATAGTGTTTAACTCAAAAATATCTTCTACAATATACTTTCTTCAAAATTACAATCAATTCATGATGAACCAAAGGTATACCACACTAATATTCTCTCACATATTTTCTTTCAAAATTACAATCAATTCACGATGAACTAAAGGTATATCAAACCAATATTGTCTCACATATTAAGATACAAATCTATACTTAAAATAAAAGAAGGATAATCAAATTGACTTTTTTTGTAGCCAAGAGGCAATTTCGAGCTTAAGATATTGTGACTGTTATTCTCATGTTATTTTTGACATTTTGGTGACAATGAAAGTGGTTTCTTTGATCCAGCACTGAGTTGACTCAGAGGGTTGAAGCTTTTGGGTTAGGGCCCAACCCTAGCAGCATAGGTTCTTCTTCTTTTTGTACATGTATCCTTAGATTAGAATCATAGATTAGCTGCTAAAATTATTTCTCATTTTTTTTTTTTTAAATTTGTAAGTCTTTGAATGATTCGTTATTTTGATTCCATTAGTTGGATAAGTAGATCAATGTTACAGTAGTAAAAAAGTCTTCAGAAAAGCTTGTGACAGTGTTCTCATCCTCATCTCCCTCATGGGATCATGATTTGAGGGCCCCACTCTCACAACCCCAAAAATAGAGTTATCTTTTGGTTATCACATAGTTTAAGATTTCTTTTTGAGTAGACCATTGTTAATGATTTTTGAGAAGCACCTGCAATTGTCATTTTGGTTCCTTAAGTTTGTTGTAGATTAGAAAGCATTCCATTCCATAGATTTGATCCGCTAGCCACCAATAAATCAGTTTCTCAAATTCAACTCATCTTTTCCACATTTACATAAAGTTGTGCATAAATGAAGAAATAAATATGTGTTGTTGTAGGAGTTGTTGATCTGCAGGGAGGAACTCATTCCACCAGCCTCATCTAAATTTTTCAGCACCTCTCGCCAAACCCTACCAATCACCAATTCAAATTTATGTTTTGTAGCCACTGTGGACAACCATCTTGAGAAAATCCAACCATCTTGAAGAGTTGGGCTGATCCTTGGGTAGTGTGTGACTTCACCATACCTTAATCCACCATCATACACCTTCCTAACACTTCCTTTTACCTTCCGTACCTTCCTACAACTTTCAACTAGGTTTCCTGTAGTAAACCAGACATCCTGTAGTAACTACAAGACATGTTGTAGTAACTACAGGAAATCCTGTAGTAGCCTCTTTTAGACTGTTTTGGGCAGAAATAATGATCAGAGCCTAGGGTAGGCCTTCAACTTGACCTCCATACCCCTCAATGCCCTTTTTGACCAGTTTTCCGATACCTTCCTCTCCTACAAAATATTAGCTTGATTAGTTTAACATTTACATTTCTAAATTAAAAACCAAAAGACTCGTTTTTGCAATATTTAGCTAATGCATGCATACATCAGTCTTAGCAATTTTATGATCATTTCCATGCCTACTTATTCCACATAACTAGATGATAGAATGCAAGGTTAAATTAGGTCTCTTTTGCAAGTAATGTGTGTTAATTCCTAGCTAGGTCGTTTCTTGTCATTTTCGTAACACTTTCTATTCAACACTTTCATTTCCTTAACATAGGAAAGCTTTCACTTTCTACTTTACATTCACTATCAGTAGTCAGCCTCCTTCTAGTCAATAGAACACTGGTTTGAAAAACTCTAGTGGTCTATTGGCCTAGTTGAGAAGTAGCAAGAGTAGACTGTTGCATCTGCTATGCATATAATAATGTCACCTCCAAGTTTGTACGAACCCCAGGTTGATAAAGTAAAGTTGGCCGCCCTAGGAGTTGTATCATCCTTGCTGCAATACTAGGGCACATCACTTAGGAATTAATATTTTAAACTCAGGGGATTAATAAACCCAAGGGTTTAAATGATAAGCCAAAAGAATTATTAATATTATAAACTTGAAGAATGAAAAACCCCAAGCATTTAATATTATAAACTCAAGGAATTAGTAAACCCAAGGGAAAAATATTAGAAACCCAAGGGATCAAAAACACAAGGGATCAATATTAAAGACATAAGGGATTAATAGAGCCTGGGAATTAATATTTTAAACCTAAAGGATTGATAAACCCACATGAATATGAATATTATAAACCCAAGGGATCAATAAAACCTAGGTATCAATAAACCCTAGGGATTGTTAATATTATAAATTCAACAGGTTAATAAATTGAAGGGATACAAATTCTAAACCTAAGGGATTAATATTAAACCTTAGGACTATTATTTAACCCTTAATATTGAGGATTGATAAACCCAAGGGCTTAAATGATAAACCCAATAAATTATTAATATTATAAACTTAAAGAACAAATAAACCTAAGGTTTAATATTATAAACCCCACGATAGTAAACCCAAAAAAAGATTAATAAATCCAAGTGATTAAAAAAATTGAGGAATCAATAAATCCAACAGACTAATATAAAGAATCGAAGAGATTCATAAACCGTAAGAATTAAAAATTTAAACTCAAGGGATTAATAAACCCAAGGGATTACTAATATTATAAACCCAAGGAACTAATAAACCAATGGTTTAATATTATAAACCCAAGGAATTGATGAACCCAAGCGATAAATATAAAAAACCTAAGGGATCAAGGAGCCCAAGGGATCAATATTAAAAACACAAGAGATTAATAAAGCCTATGAATTAATATTCTAAACACAAAAGATTGATGAACTCACATGATTATTAATATTATAAACCGAAGCAATCAATAAACCTTAGGGATTGTCACTATTATAAACCCAAAGAATAAATAAACTAAAGGGATAAACCGTATAAACCTAACTGATTAAACCCTTAATATTGGGGTTTAATAAACCGAAGTGATTATTATTATTATAAATCCAAGGGGTTATTAATATCATAAATACAAGTGATGAATAAACCCAAGGCATTAAAATTATAAAAACAAATGTTTTAATAAACCCAAGGAATCAATAAAGCCAAGGAATCAATAAACCCAACAAACTGATATTAAAAACCCAACCGATTAATAAACCCTAGCTATTAATATTTTATTAAAGTCAACGGATTAATAAACCAAACGGATAAAATAATAAACCAAAGGAATTATTAATATTATAAACTCAAAGAACAGATAAACCCAAGCGCTTAATATTATAAACCCAAGGAATTAGTAAACCCAAAAGAAAAATATTATAAACCAAAGGGATCATAAAATGCAAGAGATCAATATTAAAAATGGAAAGGATTGATATTTTAACCCCAATGGATTAATATTATAAACCCAAGTTGTTAAACCCTAAGATAAATATTATAAATCGAAAAATAAACATCAATGACCATACTTAACCATCATTGATTTTCATATTGAGACAATCTTTGTTACAACACGACGTTGGACCACGGTTGACCATGATTCGCCATGGTTGATTATGGTTTTCATCTGAAGACAATCCTCGTTATAATGCAATGTTCAACAAGGCTCACGATGGATTCTTTTGAAAATGAGAGAATATATGTCATATTAAATATTTTAAACCCTCGTAAGCCCTAAATCCATGGCATCAATATTATAAACGTAAATAATGCAATAATACAAAACAATAATAATAAACATAAACCACAATCAATACAAGAACCACATTGTAAATGATTAAGACATCAATACAAACAATTAATATGAATATATTAATAATAATACACTATAAACTATTAAAACATGATAAATCATCAACACATTAATAATAACACATTTATATCACTATATTATAAACAATAAATAAATTTAAAGCATAAATACATTAATATCAATACATGAATATATTAATAGTATAAATCTCAAGAATATTGATATAAACAACAAGAACATGAAGGCCCAACAATAATATTATAAACCTCAATAATATTTTCCTTTATGAAAGACATGAACAAAGCGAAGGGACCCATACAAAAAACCAAAACAATTACAAATGCAAGAGAAAAAAATAAAATAGTAACACCGCCATTGGAGCAAAGGAACATAAATGGGAAAGACATCTAAATTGCACACATTAGATTTAAAAAACAGCATGATAGGACATTTTAAGACCACAGATATACAATTTTCTACATAACAACAACAACAACGAAAAAATAAATTCAATGTCATTAACATTGCAACCAGGGAAAGAAAATTGAAATTAACATCTATTTTTTGCTTTCTTTACATCAAATAACTCCACTACAAAATTGAACTTGAAACACTCCATCAAAAGTTATCTATGGAATAGCCTCTTCCAAAGCACAACTAAACCGATGACAAAAGCAAGACCAATTCAAATCCACAAGATAATGATCACGATACTTAATACTTTCCAACCAATTCCTTCTTGTTCTCCTCCCAGGCCCTCTGATGCACATGTAACAAGTATTTTGCATTTGTTTTCATTTCATCTAGCACACGAAGATGCTAATCAATAAAATAAGGATGGAACCCATGTTTTCTATCAAACTTGTTTCGAAGAGACGAAAGAAAACTTATCGCTCCAACAATATTGTGCATTGTTCTGGCATAATAAATGACATCCTTATTGTCCATATCTGCATCTAAAAGACAAAACAACAAAAGAAAAATTAATACACACTCATAAACAAATAATCATACACATATATAGATATATATACATAAAACATAACACTCCATTTTTATTTATGTTAAAAAACTTAATCTTGTAAACCTCATGCTATAAAATAATCTAATGTTACATGAACCAAATGATATAATTTTTTTTACAAATATAAACCTCATTTCACACTATAGTGGATAAAACCATGGCCAATATTCAAAAAATGAATATTGGCCACAATGATAGTCAATATTCAAAAACCTCCATTTTGCATTTCATGATATAATATGAATCCACAATATTAATACCAATATGAACCATTTATAAAATTGACTTTTGAATGACTGGTTCATATAACTAGTTGTTTATATTTGAATGGTTTGTTGTAAACAAAAGAAAAATAGCCACTAAAAAAGAAAAAAAATAAATTGAACAATATGAAAAATGATGTAAACAATTTTCTCAAATATTACTATGAATACGATGAGTGTATTAATATCATTAATATATGAAAATGATTATTATATTAAAATTAAATCAAGAGGACAATAAAATAAATTAAAAAAACATTCTAAAAAGATGTCACAATGTTATTAGTTGCATGTCATAGTGATATGGACTTCAATTGTTCCACTTCTTTCTTCCTAAATGTAACATATGCACTATCTTTCATTTTGGCATAACGTTGAAAAGAGAAAGGTGGTGCAATGCATAAACCATCTATTGATTCACTCTTGATATGGTTGTGAAGGTTAGGCCTTGCTGCTCTTTATTCCTGATATCAACTGATGACTGTTCTAAAGTCAATTCCTATGACTTGTGGATTGTAAGAGCCCATGCCATCTTCAAAGGAATTTATTTTCTATTTTTTCTTATCACTGGTGTGATAGGCACAATGTTTGGATTGCTTGCATCAATTGGAACACGAACATAATTATCAAAAACAACAGTTGTGGACATTGGAAGCTGAGGTGGCTTAGAGGTAGGTGTATTAAATATATCCTTAACATAACCAAGTGCACCATTCACCAAGCCAACTTCAACCCACAAATTACATGTCAACATAACATGCTGACCACAACACAACAAAACTTCACGATCCAACTGATCATCATCAGGACCAATGATTTACGAACTCCTTCAATGCTCAACAATACATCGTGCAATTGGTGAATTTAATGATTTTAACATATGCCTGTTATGGAAGGAGACCAAATTATTTGTTGGAAACATGTGAACTGCTACATTAAATAAATCCCTTTCTCTAGGATGCAACCTCATATCAGCCCGTGACATAAGAAACTCCCAATGTTCAAGAACAACTTTTGCATTTCTTATGTTATTGAGGACTCTACTAAAACAAGATTGTTTCTCATTATTTGCTTGTTTGCGAAAATTTGTGTCAAGAGTGACAACAATGTTGAACTTGTTCCACAAGTATTTCCCTACTGTATTACTTGCATACAAAGGCTTATCTCTCACAGGAGGTAGTTGGCTAGGGTCACCTATAAGGATGATGGATCTGCCACCAAAAGGACAATTCTTTTTCTATGGAAATGTTTCTCGTAATCGAGCATCTATTTGCATAAACAACCTTGATCCTAGAAAGATCATTTCATCAACCAATATATATCTAATATGCCTCATTTCTTCTTGGAATATTGCTAGTGATTGCCCCTGTAGTGGTTGCATATTTTTAATTGGAATTTTTAGAGCCAATTGTATTGTTTTTGCATGTATATTAAAAGAATCTATTCTTGTTGGGGCAAGAAGAAGCAAAGTGATTCTTCCATTACTTGACAAATTAGAAAGAACTTCAAAAATACAATGGATAAGGAAGGACTTCCCAATGCGTGTAGTTCCCTAAACAATGATAAGAAGAGCTTCACGAATCTCATATTCAACAAAGTGCCTTAAAACAATTTCAAAAGCAATTCATTGTTTTTTTGACAATGAATCTAGAGATGCAAATGTTCTATTTGAAAGCTCAACAATAACACCCCTTGATTGACCATTCCTTATAAAATTAATAGCTTGTTCTGCAACATCATCAGAAATAGTTGTACTTTGCCAGTCAAAGTATATATCGGATATATGAAAGTCCCTTCGACCAAGAGTGTGAAGATAAAAAACTTTCACATAATTTGGTGGAACCAAGCGAGAGAAAATTGTTCAACAATATAGAAACTTTGTAGAGTCTATATACTACAACAAGAAATCAAAAGTTCATTTTATAGACCAATCATATTTAAAAAAATTTAAGGTAAAAAAAAACATATCTCATTTAAAATTAAACCTTAGATATAGTAAAAAGGTAAATGTTATCATTAACCCAACATCTATACCGCATGTCCAATTACCATAATTTATTTCATATTACTAAATTAAAAAATTTAATAATAAAAATAAAAAATACATAAATTATTTAAAAAAAATAATTTCAAATTAAAATCGTGAAAACACAATTCCAAAACATGTCTGCATAAATATCATGTTTCAATGGCCATTGCAATGATTCGTTTCAGGTGAACGCAATCCTTGGTTTATTTATTAAATGCGAGTAAAACTATGTTTGCCTTACCGGAATCTAAGTGGTCTTGCTTTTCGGCTCTGCTAGTGAGAAACCACTATTTCATTTAACCACTGCGTTTGTTAAAGTGCAATGTGCAGTGAGACGATTACGCTGTAATAAGCCAGAGTTAAAGATCCCTGGCTTAAAGATCTACTGGTATAAATAAAGAAACGCCAAGGAAATTTGTTACACGTAATGGGACAAGCCTTGCAAGCCAGTCGAACAAAACTGAAATTTTAACCATTCACATGGGCACGTGTTCCAATATTATGAAAACTAGTGTCAGACAGTTTGTTGAGTTTTATGTGCTTAAATTTGTATAGAACCTATTACAAAAAGCAACACGAATATGAAAGTTCAAGCTTAAACCTTGGACGTCTAACTTCAAGGACGATTCACTTCAACACTTGAGGTAGATCCAAAAATATGTGCAACCAAACCATATTAAAACCCCAGCTAAGGGTAATAAGGATATATTATCCTTATTCCATGAGATTGTTGATTGTTCCATCTTCTTCCATTGTAATGTGGAAGGCAAGGCTTAAGAATATTTCTAGAGAATAACTGAATAAGCTGAGCATTAATTTGGGATGTCTATTTTAAATATGATGATTATCTCAAAAGTGGTAGGAATGAAATATTTAGGGTAGAGGATAAAGGATACCATCATATTTGAAAAGAATAAGAATGATATAAGTGTGTAGAAGGAAGGAAAACCATTAAAGATGAAATAACATCAATAACATTATTTCCAAGAAAGTTTAAAATAAAGTCAAGAATATTGACATCAACATTACAAAGGAAGAAGATAGAATAAACAAACCATTATTCAATAGGATATTATTAGAGTACAAACAATGTATACCAAATTTCAACATGGAGCACAACTGTCAAAGCGATATAAAAGATGAGTTATACCTCTTCTAAATACCCAAATACATTCACATATCTTAGACACACACGCACACATATGATGAGTTATAGATCAACATTGCAGAGGAAGAAGATAGAATAATCAACCATGTTCATGGAATAGGGCATCATAAACCATTATTCGATAGGATATTATTAAAGTATACACAATGTATACCAAATTTCAACATAGAGCACAATTCTCAAAGTGATATAAAAGATGAGTTACACCTCATTCACATATCTTAGTCATATATTCATTATATATATATATTATATAATCTCACTTATTATATATGTGGAACTTATTACTAATATCTTTACCTTCATATATATATCTTTTAAAAATCATATAGTCAAATTATTCGATCTATTTTATAAATGATAAAATAAGTAATAAAATAAAATTCTTCAACAAAATACTTGTAAACCCATTTCCATTTTCCATGAGAAGATTCAATTATACTTACTCTTATTAAATATGAAGTCACTCTACTTTAAAGAATAAATAAGTAAATTTTTTGCTTATTTCCTTGCCCTCATTCTAGTTTTATTAGAACAAAAGTGTTATTATGGTATTTTTTTGTCAAAACAAATGTATTATTATGTTATTATTAGAGTTTAAGCTCTCAATATTAAAGATGGGGTGGATGAAATTATAGATCATGCTGATTTCTTTATAAGTAAGGAGGTGTTATAAAAATTACAAAGTCAAATATTGTCATCTTCCCTTAAATACATAGTGGTTGCCTTCAATAAACATGATATTCACCTTTTTTTGTAAGAACGTGTTAATGATGCATGCCTACTTTCACAACACGCATGTCTTAAAAATTATATTTTAGCATAAATGACATTTTTATGTTAATAAAGGTTATATTGGAGAGATTGGCAAGTCGTTCAAAGTCAAATTGAAGGAACATGGAGCAGATGTAAAGAATGAAAGAGTGAGATCGTCCACCCTAGTTGAACACTCTTTTAAGCTAAACACCATATAAACCAAGAAAACATTAAAATCCTTGCTAATTAATGTCATCATTACAAAAGAAGATACAAAGAAGCCTCGAAAATGATTAAACATCCTAACAATACCAATAGGGATAATGATTTTGAAGTTAGTAGCAATTGGCTTGATGTTCTTACCTGACACCCCCACCTCTTGGTTTTTCCCTCCTTAATCTCCATCTATGGCCGGGTTTCCCTTTGATTCCCCCTACTTTGTCCTTTTGAGGGTCCCCCTTGTTCCCTTTCCACTTCTTTATCCCCCTTTTCCCTTGACGTCTCCCTTTGGTACTCCTTCCCCTCCATCTTCTCTCCTTGTTCTCTTTTATACCTCCACTTGTCACCCTCCTTTCCTTTCAATTTCCTCCCCTCTCGTTCCTCCTATCTTTATACATTTATACTATCCCCTTACCCTTCTCCCATACTAGCTCCTCTTTATCCCCTTTATCTCTTTATTTCCTACCACCTCTCATCATTACTCCCCCATGATTCTATGATCCCATCACCTTGTTTATGTGGTTTTGGTAGGTTATTTGTTCTAGAATACAACTTATCATATGTTAGGTCTATGATATAGTTCTTGTATTAAATTTCCTATTATATTAGGTTCTTTATATTATTCACGTTCCTTAACAACTTTCATATCATTGCCTATAGATGTTAATGTCATCATTAACTTTAGCATATATCATTCCTTTATAATTATATTTAGATCTAGTCCATGATTGATACCATAATTAATTAAATATCATGTTATTAATATACCTAGGATATAGATAAATAAAATAAAATATAATAACTATTAATCATATATAATATAATATAGCTATTACTATTATATTACTATAATGTAACTTATCATGAAGTATTAACTATTATATTTAATACAATATAATTACTACTATTGTATTATTTTATAATGATAACTTTTTATTCTTTTATTTATTCGTATTCTCATTATTTATTTATTTTTAAGGTTTTCTCTCATTGGTTTTTATTTCTTGACAAACACTCTCTGCATATAATTTGTAATTCTTCTCATATTAATTGATCTTGATGAATAATCTTGATATAAATTTGAAACATCGATCTAAAAAATGATGGAAACTATGAGTGATCATCTTGTTCCTAATTCCAATAACACCAATCACAATAATATACAAATAACCAAAAATATACATATTTTTTTCTTTGTAATATGTAAAATTTTAATGTTATTTATAAAAACAAAAACATAACCTTACATCTATATATGTTTGTATTTAAAAATCATCCTACTCTATAAATTTCTTATGTATAAATTAACTATCTATTCAAAGTAAACATAATATTTAAATACAATACACGTAGATTCAAAAATAGATAGTGTTTAACTCAAAAATATCTTCTACAATATAATTTCTTCAAAACTACAATTAATTTCATGATGAACCAAAGGTATACCACACCAATATTCTCTCACATATTTTCTTTCAAAATTACAATCAATTCACGATGAACTAAAGGTATATCACACCAATATTGCCTCACATATTAAGATAAAAATATATACTTAAAATAAAAGAAGGATAATCAAATCAACTTTTTTTTGTACCCAAGAGGCAATTTCAAGCTTAAGATATTGTGATTGTTATTCTCATGTTATTTTTGACATTTTGGTGATAATGAAAGGGGTTTCTTTGATCCAACACTGAGTTGACTCAGAGGGCTGAAGCTCTTGGGTTAGGGCTCAACCCTAGCAGCATAGGTTCCTCTTCTTTTTGTACATGTATCCTTAGATTAGAATCATAGATTAGCTGCTGAAATTATTTCTATTTTGTTTAATTTTCAAGTCTTTTAATGATTCGTTATTTTGATTCCATTTGTTGGAGAAGTAGATGAGTGTTACAATAGTAAAAAAGACTTCAGAAAATCTTGTGACAATGTTCTTATCCTTATCTCCCTCATGGGATCATGATTTGAGGGCCCCACTCTCACAACCCCAAAAATAGAGTTATCTTTTGGTTATTACATAGTTTAAGATTTCTTGTTGAGTAGGCCATTTGTTAATGATTTCTTAGAAGCACCTGCAATCGTCATTTTGGTTCCTTAATTTTTTTGTAGATTAGAAAGCATTCCATTCCATAGCTTTGATCCGCTAGCCACCAATAAATCAGTTTCTCAAATTCAACTCATCTTTTCCACATTTACATAAAGTTTTGCATAAATGAAGAAATGAATATGCGTTGTTGCAGGAGTTGTTGATCTGTAGGGAGGAACTCATTTCACCAGCATCATCTAAAGTTTTTTCCACCTCTCGCCAAACCCTACCAATCACCAATTCAAATTTCTGTTTTGTAGCCACTGTGGACAACCACCTTGAGAAAATCCAACCATCTTGAAGAGTTGGATTGATCCTTGGGTAGTGTGCACCTTCACCATACCTTAATCCACCATCATACACCTTCCCAACACTTCCTTTCACCTTCCCTACCTTCCTACAACTTTCAACTAAGTTTCCTATAGTAAACCAGGACATCTTGTAGTAACTGCAAGATATCATGTAGTAACTGCAGGAAATCCTGTAGTTTTAGACTGTTTTGGGCAAAAATAATGATCAGAGCCTAGGGTAGGCCTTCAACTTGACCTCCATACCCCTCAATTCCCTTTTTGACTAGTTTTCCGATACCTTCCTCTCTTGCAAAAGATCATATTGATTAATTTAACATTTACATTTCTCAATTGAAAACCAAAAGACTCTTTTCTGCAATATTTAGCTAATGGATGCATACATCAGTGTTAGTAATTTTAGGATAATTTCCATGCCTACGTAGTCCAGATAACTAGATGATAGAATGCGAGGTTAAATTAGGTCTCTTTTGCAATTAATGTGTGTTAATTCCTAGCTAGGTAATTTATTGTCATTTTCATAACACTTTCTATTCAACACTTTCATTTCCTTAACATAGGAAATCATTTACTTTCTACTTTACATTCACTATTAGTAGTCAACCTCCTTCTAGTCAATCGAAGACTGGTTTGAAAAACCCTAATGGTTTATTGACCTTGTTGAGAAGTGGCAAGAGTAGATTGTTGCATCTGCTATATAGAACTGTCACCTCCAAGTTTGTATGGACACCAGGTTGATAAAGTAAAGTTGGTCGCCCTAGGAGTTGTATCATCCTTGCTGTAATACTCGGGCTCATCACTTAGGAATTAATATTTTAAACTTAGGGGATTAATAAACCCAAGGGTTTAAATGATAAACCAAAGGAATTATTAATATTATAAACTTGAATAATGAAAAAACACAAGCATTTAATATTATAAACCCAAGTAATTAGTAAACCCAAGGGAAAAATATTCGAAACCCAAGGGATCAAAAAACACAAGGGATCAATATTAAAGACATAAGGGATTAATAAACCCTCAGAATTAATATTTAAAACCCAAAGGGTTGATAAAACCACATGAATATGAATATTATATACCCAAGGGATCAATAAACCCTAGGTATTGTTATTATTATAAACTTAACAGGTTAATAAATCAAAGGGATACAAATTCTAAACCTAAGGGATTAATATTAAGCCTTAGGACTATTATTTAACCCTCAATATTGAGGATTGATAAACCCAAGGGATTGAATGATAAACCCAATAAATTATTAATATTACAAACTTAAAGAACAAATAAACCTAAGGTTTAATATTGTAAACCCAAGGGAAACAATAAACCCATAAAAAGATTAATAAATCCAAGTGATTAAAAAAACCGAGGAATCAATAAATCCAAGAAACTAATATAAAAAATCAAAGAGATTCATAAACCCTAAGAATTAAAATTTTAAACTCAAGGGATTAATAAACCCAAGGGATTATTAATATTATAAACCCAAGGAACTAATAAACCAATGGTTTAATGTTATAAACCCAAGGAATTAATGAACCCAAGGGATAAATATTAAAAATTTAAGGGATCAAGAAGCCCAAGGGATCAATATTAAAAACATAAGAGATTAATAAAGCTTATGAATTGATATTCTAAACACAAAAGATTGATAAACTCACATGATTATTAATATTATAAACCGAAGCGATCAATAAACCTTAGAGATTTGTTAGTATTATAAACCCAAAGAATAAATAAACTAAATGGATAAATCGTATAAACCTAACTGATTAAACCCTTAGTATTGGGGTTTAATAAACCAAAGTAATTATTATTATTATAAATCAAAGGGATTATTAATATTATAAATACAAGGGATGAATAAACCCAATGCATTATTTATATTATAAACCTAAAACATTAATATTATAAAGGCAAATGTTTAATAAACCCAAACAATCAATAAAGCCAAGGAATCAATAAACCCAACAAACTAATATTGAAAACCCAAACGATTAATAAACCCTAGCTATTAATATTTTATTAAAGTCAACGGATTAATAAACCCAAGGGATAAAATAATAGACCAAAGGAATTATTAATATTATAAACTCAAAGAACAAATAAACCCAAGCGTTTAATATTATAAACCCAAGGAATTAGTAAACCCAAGAGAAAAATATTATAAACCAAAGGGATCATAAAATGCAAGAGATCAATATTAAAAGTGGAAAGGGTTGATATTTTAGCCCCAATGGATTAATATTATAAACCCAAGTTGTTTAAACCCCAAGATAAATATTATAAATCGAAAAATAAACATAAATGACCATGCTAACCCATCATTGATTTTCATATTGAGACAATCTTTGTTACAATGCAACGTTGGACCATGGTTGACCATGATTCGCCATGGCTGATTATGGTTTTCATCTGAAGACAATATTTGTTATAACACAACGTTCACAAGGCTCATGATGGTTTCTTTTGAAAAAGAGAGAATATATGTCATATTAAATATTTTAAACCCCCCTAAGCCCTAAATCTATGGCATCAATATTATAAACGTAAATAATGCAATAATAAAGAACAATATTAGTAAACATAAACCACAATCAATATAAGAACCACATTGTAAACCATTAAGACATCAATACAAAAATGATTATGAATACATTAATAATAATACACTATAAACCATTAAAACATGATAAATCATCAACATATTAATAATAACACATTTATGTCACTACATTATAAACAATAAATAAAATTTAAAGCATAAATACATTAATATCAATACATGAATATATTAATAGTATAAATCTCAAGAATATTGACATAAAAAACAGGAATATGAAGGCCCAAGAATAATATTATAAACCTCAATAATATTTTCCTTTATGAAAAACATGAACAAAGCGAAGGGTCCCATACAAAAAACCAAAACAATTACAAATGCAAGAGACAAAAAATAAAATAGTAACACCACCATTGGAGCAAAGAAACATAAATGCAAAAAGACATCTAAATTGCACACATTGGATTTAAAGAACAACATGATATGACATTTTAAGACCACAAATATACAATTTTCTACATAACAACAATAGCAAGAAAAAAATTAATTTCACAAACATTGCAACCAAAGAAAGAACATTGAAATTAACATTGAATAATTCCAATACAAAATTGAACTTGAAACACCCCATCAAAACTCATCTATGGAATAGCCTCTTCCAAAACACAACCAGATCAATGACAAAAACAACATCAATTCAAATCAATAGGATAATGATCATGACACTTAACGCTTTCCTACCAATTCCTTCTTATTCTCCTCCCAGAATATCTCTGGTGCACATGTAACAAGTATTTTATATTTGTTTTCATTTCATCTAGCACATGAAGATGCTCATCAATAAAAGCAAGATGGAACCCATGTTTTCTATCAAACTTGTTTCGAAGATATGAAAGAAAACTTATCGCTCCAACAATATTGCTTATTGTTATGGCATAATAGATGACATCATTATTGTCCATATCTACATTTGAAAGATAGAACAACAAAAGAAAAATTAATACACACACACAAACAAGTACACATACACATACATAGATATATATACATAAAACATAAGACCCCATTTTTATTTATGTTAAAAAACGTAATCTTATAAACCTCATGATATAAAATAATCTAATGATACATGAACCAAATGATATAATTTTTTTTTTGCAAATATAAACCTCATTTCACACTACAATGGATAAAACCATGGCCAATATTCAAAAAATGAATATTGGCCACGATGATGGCCAATATTCAAAAACCTCCATTTTGCATTTCATAATATAATATGAATCCACAATATTAATACCAATATGAACCATTTATAAAATTGATTTTTAATGATTGGTTCATATAACTAGTTGTTTATGTTTGAATGGTTTGCTGTAAACAAAAGAACAATAGCCACTAAAAAAAAAGAAAAGTAAATTGAACAACATGAAAAGCGATGTAAAGAACTTTCTCAAATATTACTATGAATATGATGAATGTATTAATATAATTAATATATGAAAATGATTATTATATTAAAATTAAATCAAGAAGACAATAAAATAAATTAAAAAAAACATTCTAATAATATGTCACAATGTTATTAGTTGCATGTCATAGCAATATGGACTTTAATTGCTCCTCTTATTTCTTCCTAAATGTAACATATGCACTATCTTTCATCTTGGCCTAACATTGAAAAAAGAAAGGTGGTGCAACACGTAAACCATCTATTGATTTCACTCTTGATATGGTTGTGAAGGTTAGGCCTTGCTGCTCTTTATTCCCGATATCAACTGATGCCTATTCTAAAGTCAATCCCTGTGACTTGTGGATTGTAAGAGCCCATGCCATCTTCAAAGGAATTTGTTTTCAATTTCCTCTTATCACTGATGTGATAGGCACAATGTTTGGATTTCTTGCATCAAATGAAACACCGACATACTTATCAAAAACCACAGTTGTGGACATTAGAAGCTGAGGTGGCTTAGAGGTAGGCGTATAAAATATATCCTTAACATAACCAAGTGCACCATTAACCAAGCCAACTTCAACCCACAAATTACATGTCAACATAACACGCCGACCAGGACACAACAAAACTTCATGGTCCAATTGATCATCATGAGGACCAATGATTTATGAAATCCTTGAATGCTCAACAATACATCGTGCAATTGAAGAATTTAATGATTTTAACATATGCCTGTTATGGAAGGAGACTAAATTATTTGTTGGAAACATGTGAACTGCTACATTAAATAAATCCCTTTCTCTAAGATGCAACCTCATATCAGCCTGTGACATAAGAAACTCCCAATCTTTAAGAACAACTTCTACATTTCTTATGTTATTGAGGACTGTACTAAAACAATATTATTTCTCATTATTCCCTTGTTTGCCAAAGATTGTGTCAAGAGTGACAACAATGTTCAATTTGTTCCACAAGTCTTTCCCTACTGTATTACCTGCATACAAAGGCTTATTTCTATGGAAATGCTTCTTGTAATCGAGCATCTCTTTGCATAAAATCCTAGAATGCTCATTTCATCAACCAATATGTATCTAATATGCCTCATTTCTTCTTGGAATACTGCCAATGATAGCCCCTGTAGTGGTTGCATATCTTTAATTGGAACTTTTAGAGCCAATTGTATTGTTTTTGCATGTATATTAAAAGAAGCTATTGTTGTTGGGGCAAGAAGAAGTAAAGTGATTCTTCCATTACTTGAAAAATTAGAAATAAATTCAAGAATTCAATGGATAAGGAAAGACTTCCCAATGCCTGCAGTGGCCTAAACAATGATAAGAAGAGCTTCATGAATCTCATATTCAACAAAGTGCCTTAAAAAAATTTCAAAAGCAATTCGTTGTTTTTCTGACAATGACTCTCGAGATGGAAATGTTCTATTTGAAAGCTCAACAATAACACCCCTTGATTGACCATTCATTATAAAATTAATAGCTTGTTCTGCAATATGATCAGAAATAGTTGTACTTTGCTAGTCAAAGGATATATCGGATATATGAAAGTCCCTTCAACGAAGGGTGTGAAGATAAAAACATTTCACATAATTTGGTGGAACCAAGCGAGAGAAAATTGTTCAACAGTATAGAAACTTTGTAGAGTCTATATACTGCAACAAGAAATCAAAAGTTCATTTTATAGACCAATCATATTTAAAAAAAATTAAGGTAAAAAAGAAACATATCTCATTTAAAATTAAACCTTAGATATAGTAAAAGAGTAAATTTTGTCGTTAACCCAACATCAATACCACATGTCCAATTACCATAATTTATTTCATATTACCACGAAATTTTTTAATTAATAAATTTAATTATAAAAATAGAAAATGCATAATTATTTTAACGCATAGTCTAACGAGGCAGAGGAGTTGCCCAAAAAGTTATGGAAATTTTGGTCATATTTAGAGAAAATCCGGCAATGATTTTTGTAAATCCAAGTTATAGTTGTTAAACTTCAAAATTTTAGGTGTCCTAGACGTTTTTGATGGTGCTGAATCCATTCTACCATCAAAAATACGATTCAAACACTGCCTCTACAAGATTTTTTGAAATTTTTTTGCCCAGATTCCAGCCACTTTTAGCCGTCTGTGCAATTCCTCTGCCTGGTTAGACATCTCATTTTAAAAATAAATTTCAAACCTACTAACAAATATTCTATAAAACATTATTAGTAATTAAATTAAAATCGTGAAAATACAATTCCAAAACATGTCTCCATAAATATCATTTTCAATGACCATTAGAATGATTCGTTTTAGGTGAACGCAATCCTTGGTTTATTTATTAAATGCGAGTAAATCTATGTATGCTTTACCGGAATCTAATTGGTCCCACTTTTCGGCTCTACTAGTGAGAAGCCACTATTCATTTAACCATTGCGTTTGTTAAAATGCAATGTGCAATGAAACGATTACGCTGTAATAAGCCAGAGTTAAGATCCCTCGCTTAAATATCTACAGATATAAATGAAGAAATGCCAAGGAAATTCGTTACACATAATGGGACAAGCCTTACAAGCCAGTCGAACAAAACTGAAATTTTGGCAATTCACATGGGCACCTGTTCCAATATTATGAAAACTAGTCTCATATAGTTTGTTGAGTTTTATGTGCTTAAATTAGTATAGAACCAATTACAAAAAGCAACACGAATATGAAAGTTCAAGCTTAAACCTTGGACGTCTAACTTCAAGTACAAGTCACTTCAACACTCGACGTAGATCCAAAAATATGTGCAACCAAACCATATTAAAACCCCGGCTAAGCGTAATAAGGGTAATCGTGGACGATGATATTGAAAATCTTCATCAGCATGGAAAATGTCACGCCCTTACACTGGCGGTATTCTTCCAACCACATTATAGGAGGTGTAGCACCATTGACCACTTTTTTTTTAACAATACTTGCGATCGTGGACTACACCTACTTTCTATACTTAGTTTATTTTTCAACTTTCCGAAGTATATATTCATTAACACAGAGGAAACATTCTTACATCATTCATCATTATTATCTTTTAACATATATGCACAATAGATAATAAACCGGGAGGAGCAACTCCTTGAAATATGAGTCTTCCCGATAATATTTATATTAAGTTTTATAGTCTTTGTAGGAAACCCCAAGTTTTTTTGGTACAATATCTGTCAAATCATGCAAGTCGGCCTACACCGTTCGCATTGCTCGAACCGCCATTTGGAGTGCCCAAGGATACTTCCACCTGTCGCACCTCGTTCACTGTCGCATTGTTCAGCATGTCATTCATCTGCAGCTCGTTCAACCAAACACTCTCAACTCATTCAGGCGGACTCCGTCACACGCCCTCGCCTGTTCGCTTGTTTGGCCCAACACCCTCGCACACCCTCGCCCGTTCGCTCATTTGGTGTAGCGCCCTCGAACGCCCTCACCCGCTTGCTCGTTCGGCCCGACGCCTTCCCCTGAACGCCTTCAAACGATTTCCCCCGAACGTCCTCGAATGACTTCGCCTGAATGTTCACCTGTTCAGTCATTCGGCCCGGAGCCCTTGCACGCCCTCGCTTGAATGCCTTCGCACAACCTCGCCCGGTCATTAAGACAAAAGCCCTCACATGCCTTCGCACGGTCATTCGGCTCGACACCCTCGCATGGTCGTTTCCTGACGCCCTCGCACAGTCGTTCGGCTCGACTCCCTCCCACGCCTTCGCACAGTCATTTTTCCCGACGCCCTCATACACCTTCGTACGACCTACGCCTCCATTTTCTCGTTGCCCCGACTCAATGTTTCGGCCGAAGAGTCTACCTACACCTTGCCAAATTTCAGTCCTCTCCAAGCTAGCTTTCCCTCCAGCTCACATGAACACTTGGAAACTTCACTTGATTGATTTTTGCCACCATTTCAACACTTTACTTATATGGTAGTTGGCCCATCGTTTGGGGCATCGACTCACCCAGCTGACCCACCATTTCATCCAAATCGCCCCAACTTCGTGTTGGCCCATGGTGTGGGACCGCCCCCACATATAAACTTTTCACCGTCCAACACTTAGTAATTTTCACAAGATGACTTTGCGTCGTACGTTTCCTTCATTTGGTCAGCTCGTCGCACCATTCGCACGCACCCTTAACTCGCCATTCAACCACCTAGCTCATTGCTCGCCTGTCGTGCGCCCGTGCCAACTCCCGCCAAACTGTCAGTTAAACGTGCCCGCTCGGCACACCCGACTCGTGGGCTTGACATACTCCCCCACTCTAAATGGTTGTCGTCCTCAACAACAGCATCATACAAAATCGCAAAGTATCACTAGCTCCAACAACTAAATATGCCCATGCTACCTACCTCGCTCTGCCATCGCACAAACCATAAAGGCTCATGTCTCCATAAATCGGAAAGCCTCCTCAATCCATGATCATTAACCAAATCCATCGCAATCCCCACACGCTGCTCCCACTATGGAAGGCTAGTCCCTCCAACTCAAGCTACATGCTTACTGCAACATATCATGTCGACCTCATCATGTGTCGCCATTGTGTGAACTGCTGCCATGATACTCCAACATAATGCTAACACATTTCTGTACACTTTCGGACCCCATGATTTGAACTAGTCGAGTAGCTAGTCCAACTGTCATGCTCAAACCATGAGAATGAACACCCTCATACCATCATCAATCGCTTCTCAGACTCCTGTCACAACATCAACCATCTCCATCTAAGTAGCCATGCTCAGGGCCATGAAGTAAACTCCATCTCATTTGCAACATGTTATCCATGATGTTTGGTGTCAATGTGCTGCATGAAATTAGCGACATCTATCCCAACATCATCATCCATATGTGTTAAATCCATCTCCTCAAAATGAAGAGATCCTCTCATCAAACTCGACTCTTGATGTGCCACATCCAGGTTCATGAGGCAACCTCCATCATATCTGCAATGTGCCATCCCTCAAGTCTGCAAAGGAAACAAGTATACACTTGTCTCATCTCCCATGTGCTACTCATGATCATATACCAATCAGCTCCCATATATCAAAAGTGGTTAGATCTCGGCACAACCCATGCCCAATTATATATATTCAATTTAAATTTACATCATTTGTTAAAATTAATTGAAAATATAATATA
>APFE030302089.1:66170-78670 GCA_000404065.3 Pinus taeda
AATATTTTTTTAAACTAATGTTGTTTTATACATGAACTAAAAACAAAAAAAATAAAATAATGATTTGATAATTTTTTATTAATACTACGAATCTAAAAAGTTACCCTGTAAATATTGACTTAAAATAAACCTACTAAATTTTATGTTAAATCAAAGAATTTGTTTATTGCACATATAATTGGATAACCTTCCATGAAAAGTCTATTTAATGTCTTGTTCAGAATGAATTTTAAAGAAACAAGGGGGTTGTGAGGCATCTAGTCCTTGCCCTACGTTGGAGGACTACAGAGAAAGTTCCAGGGGAATAATCTTTCTTGTATCATAGTATTGAGAGCTTGTTCCAAACCAAAAGTGCCACAATCTGAGGCACTACGTGATTTATTCGCACGCCTCAACATAGTTTTAAGGTGGATTCCATGCCATATGTGGGGGGAGATGGTTCAATTTGGGTAAATTAAATGCCTTAAAACCCAAGGATTGAAAACCTTCTAATGCCTCGAATGTTAGGCCATATGTACTGGGCAACGAGAGACATGGCCTGGGTAGGGTCAAGTGAAGGAAAAAACATTTAGATAATCTATTGAATGAACTGGCTGGGCTATTAATGAATTATATAAATTATAGAACTTTAATATAAATTAGAGAACTTGAAATAATGATTAAGAATTTTAGAATCAATTTGACTATTCTAAAATGCGAGTTCTCGACATTGATGGGGAGTAGTATTCTAGATGGCTAATCGAATATGTTGATTGGGAAAGGCAAAAGGAATCTGGCCTAATCTGTAGGTCATGTCTCGAGCTTGTCATCGATCAATCCATCCACCTGGTGCTTTCTTCTAAGGTATCTAGATTCTTGACTAGCTGAAAAGTGATTCGTGGTATCTGCTGGCTCCACTAGGGCTAGTTAAGGCAAGTGAAAGGAAGACGGTTTAGATATTAAGCCACAAAGCGATAAAGATGGCTCCTCCTGTGAGAAGGTGAGCAAGAAGGATGTTTCCAGTAAGAAGGCAAAAGATAAAGACGATTCCTCCCTCTAGTGATAAGACTGTGACAAAGCTTGCATCGATCCTTTAGTGATAAGATGTTTCTGGAGATTAAATAGCAATAGTGGACCCACCCATGCCACGTTTGGAACTTTAGCATTTCTCTCCTTTGCACATTCCCATCTTGAATTGTTCCACCCAAATAAATAAACTTTATGTTCAAAATGGAAAGCTTAAAGTTAATTAAGATTTCTTTAAAATCATATAAATGGTTAACTATGATTTTTTTAAAATCATATAAACAAATACGATACGATATATGATATCTTAATCTCTTTGGAAGACATTGGAAAGTGTCCACACCAACTGAATTAGAGGCGACATGAAGGTGGCAATAATAAAAACATACAGTACACTGAAGGTGGCAATCATCAAAACATGCATTACACCACATGTGAGTATCTAAATCTCAATTCTAGTGTTTAAAGTTTGACAAAAGTCTTATTGCTCAGATGACTTTTGTTTAAGCAAGAACGAGGGTTTATTATCACTTCACCTATTTCACCATGGTAACTGTAAGCGGAGCGGGCATGTAAGCCAAGGAGAATCTGTAGAAATCCAATGAAGCCTACGTGTGCTACACCCTATTTCGACCAATTGCTATTTCCACCAATTGCAATTGCAGGACCCTGACTTCCATTAAGTTGAAAACTTTTAGGAATCTCTTACTCAAAATTGCTTAGGTTTGTGTTTCATGTAGCAATAAAATTAATTAATCTAGAAATATTTTCATGGTTAATAATTTCACTGTGGTGTTTTTTTTTAGTAGTGATGCTTTTTCACAGGGTGCATGTGCTATGTGCAATTTGTTTTAAAAGAACCTAGTTTCATAGAGAGCTTTGTCTTGCCAGAAACTCTATCTAGCATGAAGGGTTACTAAAGATTATTTCGACCCAAGGTTGAATAATAATATCCCACCCAAGGAATGGGCTTGGTAATTTAGTATTCTTTAAACTAGGGCCATGCTTGCTAGGAAGAACATAATTTGATACAGGAGATTCCAAGGCAACAAGCCTCTCACCTTTTCCCCTCCAAAGAAACAACACATAAGAGGAAGCACGCATTCCAAATGTGGTTATGTTCCAACCATGGTTCTATGTTTCTGTGTTGCAAGATTTAGATGTGGGGATGCACGCATTCCAACTGTGGTTATGTGTTTCTATGTTGCAAGATTTATAGGTGCCTATAATGTCATGAAAATCAACCATAATTTATTTTATTCATTGAACTGTGTTGTAATTATGAGATTGACCACTTCCTCATTGTCTCGTCTTTTGCTCATAGGGATGATGTTGAGGTGCAACGCGACATACATAAGTGCATGAGAAGCTTCTTCAAATTGTAGTTAATTATTAGCCCTAGGTTGTCTCGAGGTACCTATCACTGTTGCAGTCACCAAACTCTAGGTATGTAGATATCCTCATCTTAATTCTGCTGTAGTCACCACACTTTAGGTGAGTAGATCTTCTCGTGTTAATTCTAAAGGGGTATTATCAAGAAGAACCTATAAACAAACAAGGAATCATATCATAAGATATTCAGAAGAAAATGTAACTAACTAATTAATTATTGCCCAGCCTCTTCCTAATATCCATCTATCAATTCTTCTCTTTAAACCCATGGAAATCCTAATATCCATCCATTCATTCTAAACCTGTGGAAACTTGTTTATAGCTAATAGCTAGGGCTTGAAGACTTAGTAAATACCACACTTGTTTATAGCTAATAGCTAGGTCCTGAAGAATAAGTACCTCCTTGAAATGATCGGTGGCTTAATTTTGTATTTTATAAAAAAATTAAAATACCCTAGTATCAAAAGGATAACAGAAGCTTTAGAATACAAGAATCAACTCCATGAATTCCATGAAATAAGACAACACTATAAAAAAAATTAAATTAATGTATGAAATAACTTTAAGAATTCATTTCCAAGGATTATATATCACTCATATTAATGATTACACAGTTTTTGCAGTGCAGTTGATGGCGTGTAAATTGTTGTGAAGGTGCAGAAACCAGTGACCAAAAACAATAGTAAAGTAGCAAGCCATCTCCAACTAGAAAATATCAAATCTCAAAAAGCTAAGACAAAACAGAACATATACAAAGGTTTAAAAGGTATTAAAATACATAGTCAGTTTTCATGGTTTAGCTACATGTCTTTGGATCTCTATGCAAACACTAAAGATTGTTCTACTACTGAACCAAGTTCAGAGCTATATATTTCCAGTACAACAATTGACCGAAATTGCATGAAATATATAGGTATAAATGATTAAATTCCCAAGAAAGCATGTGTTTTAAAACTAATATTTCAATGGAAATAATGAAGAGTGTGGAAAATTCGTGAACACAACAAACTTAAGTAATTACGGCCATAAACTTGATGAAATAATCTTGCTATTTCTAACCATTTTTATGTTACCCCACTTTTTTCCATTCATCAGGACTTGGAGCTAGTCTTCTCATGACTGATGTATGAAGAGTCCAAAATGGGAGTGCATGAATCAACAAAGGAAGTAGAGAAACCTGAGAATCACAAATCTGCAAGATGTAGAGAATTACAAATATGCAAGATGTAGTCTGAGATGAAAGGTCTCTGCGTAAGGGCGGTAGAACATGTCGCCACTTGTTAGATAAAGCACATAGAACCAGATGGAAAACTAGAAGTCTAAGATGAAAGGTCTTTGCGGAAGGGAAAAGCGCATAAAACTAGACGGCAAACCAGAAGTCTGACATGAAAGGTCTCTGCAGAAGGGCGCTGAAGTTGCATCAGGTAGAACATGTGGCAGCTTGCTGGACAAAGCGTATAGAACCAGATGTCAAGCCAGAGAGAGAAGTTTAATGATGTCAAGCTCAAAGAAGTTTAATCGACATCAAGTTGGAGACATAATAGAATTTAAATAAGCATCAAGCGAGGAAAGTAAATACAAACATTAAAGCTTAAAAATAATGCCATGCTCATGTCATGCTCATATCATAAATTTGATATCCTAATGCCAATGCCAATGTGCGATGTGGGCAAAGTTGATATCCTAATGCCAATGCCAATGTCCGATGTGGGCCAAACTGATACCCTAATGTTAATGCCAATGTGCGTTGTGGGCCTCTTCTGGGCTGACCTTGGGAAGAGGCCAAATAAGATGGTGAACTAGAACCTTTGTTCTCAATAGAATGTGGTAACCACAAACTTTATGTTAAAACTAAAATGTCATTCGTTAAAAGTAAAATGTCATTGAAACTTTAACTTAAACCAAAGTTTTTGTCATAGATTTTTGTGTACAGATTAACGGCAAAGCTTCAACTGATTACTATAGTCCCTGCTAGCCCGTAGGGCAGGGACTAATAAATAATAAGGCTCGTCATGACATGCATTAGCTTTGAGTTTGGTGGTAGGCGATAAATATCTTTGCTCTCCCTTCCATCATTTGTTTTTATTTGCAAAGGTGATATATATATATATATATATATAAAGATGGAGGGAATATTTAAAAAAAATCCAATAAATATAAATTGCAATGTGCAAGTAAACTAAAAAGGATAAGGATAGGGAAGCTTCAATTTGGTGGAAGGAATTTCACTGTAATAAATATTAATGTCTTTAACCAAATCAATATCAATCAAGGAATTTCACTCTAATAAATACTAATATCTTTAAGCCAAATCATTATCAATCAATTTTATATCTCAAGAGCCATGTTAAAGACTAACGAGCCTTCTTTTCCTTTGATTATGTAGAACTTGTTCTTTTAGTTGTAAAATTCATGATCAATTAGAAAGGTATAAAGATCTTTCCAAGAACACAATTGAAAAGATATAGATCTTTCCAAAAGAACCTCAACTTCAATGATCAAATATAGTTATAGTAAAAAATTTAATTATTTTTCAATATATAGTTAGCAAATAGAATCATAATGTATAGGTTTACCTTCATGCAGTTAAATGGTAATGGACACATTGAAAAGTAATCACAAAAATTTTAAGTATTTTTCAATTTACAGTTAGCAAATAGAATCATAATGTATAGGTTTACCTTCATGCAATTAAATGGTAATGGACACATTGAAAAGTAATCACTATATATAATTTTAATTTAGAACAAGACGATGCGAGGTAGGAAGTCCCTACTTTGAGTGGGGCAGTAATTGAACGGACATATTGAAAAGTAATCACAATATATAATTTTAACTTAAAACAAGAGGCTGTGAGGTAGCAAGTCCCTAATTTGAGTGGGGTAGTAATTGACCAGAACCTGCGTGTTAAAACCTACATAGTAAGTACATAAATGAATCTAGACAGATCAACCCATATTATGATAGGTTAAATGTAAAATTGTGACAAAGGGGATATTTAACTTAGAATTGATACCCAAAAAAAGCTGGAGGTAGAGGAAATATGAGTAAAAAGTGCCATTTTTTAGGGTTCGCCTCCCTCTCATATGGACAAGTTCCTTTGTGAAGGGGCCCATGTATGTTGTTCCCGTCGGGGGAACCCTTCATTCAAGTCAACCAGAATGTGGAATAAGGCTCGATGTTAGACCTCAAAATCAACTAGTTATGTTACTATTGCAGCAAGCAGGAGCGAGCAGTGGAATCTTATCTGTATGGATATAGAAGTTCTTCTGCAATGCTTCTAACTGATGCTCCCATCAATCTTTTAGGAAGCAATTGGGTCGAATCATCCAACCTAGAAACCATACCAAGAAGAAGTTCTATTTCCATAGCTGATAGGAAGGACCTTCTCATCGATCTTCCAACATCCGACTTTTAACCAATGTTCATTAAGACATATATAATGAAGATATCGCTTCCATTCCAAAGGAATGATGCAACATTTCTAGACAGATCATATCATATTATGATTGGTTAAATGTACATGACATATTGCAACACAAGGTGATTCCTCCAGAACCATAGGTCAACCACAAAATGGGAAAGACAAAGGGGGTAAGCATATATCATTCCAACTATTTATTAGGAACGATCTTAAGGAACTATTGAGAAGGTGGATTAGATAAGGCTAAAACCAATCCTTTGCAATAGTAGTAGCTTCCACTCTGAGTTAATTAGAAGTTACACAAATGTCCATTTTTCAAAAATCTATCAGGGAATCCCTAAACACTCCATTGGATCTCATTATTCCATGTTTTGGTTAGATTATAACTATGGAAAATTGTACACTGATCTAAGCTATAAAGATTGCTAACAATCCGGGAAATATAGTGACATAGAAATAAGAAACCTTGGATACACTACTAGATGATGTACACTCTACACTTTGACTTTATCACTAGATCTTTGTATTCAAGATATACAATTAGGTTCCAACGACAAGATGTTGAACAAAATGCCCAAACTAGATAGACAAAATGGACTATTACAAATGAAGGAAGCATTAGAATTCAAAGCTCGACTAATCATTAAAAGGATGATAGGTGGAGAAAGGAAATGGAATAACTAAAGGCTCTAGGGACAATGATTGCACATATAGATGTAGAGAATATCAAGGGTGATAAAGGAAACAAACCCATTGGTCATTTAGGACATTAATTAAGAGAAATATGCACAACACTCACTGAACTTAACTTTCATCTATCTGGGATGGAATCTTTGTTCATTCATAGAACCTACAAAAATTAAGAAGCATAACACTCTAACTCTACCTATTGGATTCCAATTGTGCCTATTGTATGCAAATAATTATAAATTTTCCCATTCACATATGGATAGCTATATGTCTCAATGGAACACACAAGTTTTGAAATATATGGAAACACTATGTATTGGTGTTTGATGCTCACCCGATATTGTATCCCAACAATCATACAAGAATGGGAAAGCTATAGTAATTAATAAATGCACATTGGAAATATGATGGCGGTAGGGTCAGCTAAACAATAGTTAAGACATGTTCACAATCACAAAGACTCATTGATAATCTATTTTCAAGTCGTAGTTACATCCATTCAATCCAACAATCTAGTTTATAAACCCATTGCATTTATTCCAGAATTAGGCTATGAGAAAACTCCCAATATGAAAAGGAATGGGCATACAGGTTGTAAGTACTCTTCACATATCTGCCCACTGTTCATACAATAATAAAAAGAGAGAAATTACATTCACAATTGCAAAGTAGTAACCGATAAATAAGTTCCTATAGCTATATAAAACTCTATCTTGGAGAAAGGAAATTTGTAACATGAGATAGATCAAAAGGTAAACAAGCAATTAAAGAGTTGTCGTAGTAGGTGAATTCATTCAATTAGAAAGTAATACACAAGTAACAAAATAATAATAAACAAATAACAAACTATTGTTAAATGAAATTTACAAATGACATTAAAATAACAAAAACCATGAAACTTAAACTAAAATATTATTGTAAAATTTAATTGGGTACCATGGGAAGGACTCTAAAGATATCATTAATACATAATACTTTGTTCTCATTAAAAAATAACTTTGAAAAAATCCATTTCATAATGTTGTATACATAAAGGGTATGATATATATCAAAAATATATATAAGAAAGAAAATAATGACCACCTTTCACTATTCATAGAAAATGGCAGGCACACTAAATGTTTATAAAATTGAGAAGCCAAGGAGGGGTTGAATGAGGCCATGGTGGTAATAAATATAGAGGGAATGAATTCCATTGAGGAAATGACTGCATCCATTGTCATACTAGGAGATGTCGCAGTCACATTTGTTGTTGTTTCTCTTGCTTCTACCATTAGCATTACAACGATAAAGAGAGATGTAGATGTCAAGTTTCATGTGCTTGTCATTCTTGTTTACACTCACAACATGCCTATTACTTCTAACTGATGCACAAAACTATAAACCTAAAGGACGAAACCAAAATCCTCTCGAGAAAATTAGAATCTAAAACATATGAATCCTAATTAGAAGCACTAATCTTTCTTGTTTGAGATTGGAATAGTTGAGCACAAGGGACAAAGTGATCTGACATCACAAAACTTGCACATGGAAAGGAAAGTTGCGTGTATTAATAATCCTCTTCACCATTTTTTCATGCCTAATATATCCTTATAATGTAATCAAATATTTTGTTTGTTAGCACATCTACAAAGTGTTGGGTTTGTGTTCTATTCTTTCCACGACTACCCCACACGCGAGGAGGTCACAGGGGAGGCGGTAGGCCCCCTACACGGGGTCAAGGGCAGTGCCCCAGGAATTTTTTTTTGGACCCTATATTAGGTGTGCGGACCTACCTATGGTTTTGTGCATGTATTTTGCACATGGTTTTGGGCATGATAGTTTTCTGTCCATGGTATTTTGTAGATCTAATCAAGGGAACTATGGTTATGTTCTAATCCAGGGTTAATGGATTGGGGTTTATGGATTCTTCGACATGTATATATATGTATTGTAACATTGAAAGGAATATAATGAAAAATCAATCTGGTAGTCCCGATTTTGGGATCCAGGGGAAAATATCTGTGTATATCTATTTTATGGTTTATGCTCTCGCCATTGTTTATTTTTTGTTTTCAGAATTTGTATGCAGGTAATTTATGTACAGGGTTAAAACCTACCCAAAGCTTTTAGCGCGTATTAATAATCCACTACAATTTCTTTGGAAGATAAAACTATTGGAAAATATCTTAAACCAAACACTTACTCATTGGTTTGTTGTCAAGTGTAGTGTCACCGGTCCAAAGATTGCGCTTAACTCTCCGCCCTATGATGCATTAGGTTGCATGCCATCATTCGTTCCTTTGGCCCATCCTTTATTAAGATAAAATCCCCCAGAATGATCGAATTTTACCTAAAAAATTAGATATAGAGCCAAATTGTTTAAATCTATAAACACCCTCACAATTTTCCGAGAAACATTTCAAATATGAAGAAACTCATATAAATTGTGCCTAAATCCATGAAGGACTGAAATGAATTTACGAGATGGCGTTAATGCGAACAACTAGAATGATAATTATTGGATTCAAGGCTGAAATGAATTTGAGAGATGTTGCCAATACAAACAACTGGAATGATAACTGTTAAAATTATGCCATCATTCCTTCCTCTAGCCCATATTTTGTTTCCAAAATTGACCTAATCAATCAGGGAAATGAACAAACCCTATGAAGATTATTACGATAAAATCCCCTAGAACCGCCAAATTTGACCTCAGAAGCTCTAGTATGGAGCTATTTCTATGGACAATGATTAATGATTAACGAGTCGACTCTCGACAATGGTTGGTATATAGAAGTGCATTTGATTTGCTAGATAGACAACGCAAAAATGAAATCGAATCCATTTCAAATATGAGTTTGCAAAAGGTTCTTACAATGTGTGAAAATACTAAAACATAAATTAAGCTACATTACATTGATTTTATTCTTTCCATAAAAACTGCAATTAAAACTTCAAAACACAAAATTATAGTTGCAAAAGTCAAACCCTAAAAATGCTTTGAAATTATCTGAGAAAAAGAGGAAAAAGCTACAGAAGTATTAATGTCGATCGAGGAATTTTTTTTGCAAATCAAAGTCAACAAATCCTTTGTCTTCCAAAAGAAATCAAGCTTTATCAATCTACCAAGAAAGGAAAAAGAAAATATAGCAAAACCTACAAAATTTTATTTCAACCTACGTTAGAAAATCATTGCTAATTGTATAATATTAGAACCAACAACACAAAATACATGGTTTCTAGGACTAATTATAAAATTTAAGATACAAAATCCAGTAATGTACATCTTTCTATCTCCGTTCGAGCTTTCCTAGTCTTCTTGGTGCAGTTAGATAGTATTGTGTCATGGTATATGACTTTTCAAAATAAACCTACGCTCAACTTTTTTCTATAAAATCTATTTGATTGTTTACCGTTCTACAATAAATTCAAGGTTAAGAAAACCAAGATCTAACAAAGTCAGTAGCTACAAAGCCAAGATGATTTGTTCAAAAGTGTAGACATACATGTAACTTTCTAACCACCATAATTAAGCAATCTTGTACCATCCACCATAAATGAATCAAGGCTTCTCTCACAGGAGGATAATTGAGTGAAGGAGAGGATCTAGACAGGACTAGAGGATAGTAATAAAAAGAAAGAGTGAATAGTTAGAAGTTATATAAACAAATATTAAATAAATAAAATGACTATATATATATATATATCCTACAACTAGACCTTATCAAGCTGCATGAATACCAAGTGTCACCTTACATGCGCTCTAAGATGTAAGCTGATATAAACCATCTTTCAGGCTCATTTAATCAACTCATCTACTCATGTCCTCTCGAGGCTGTGCCATGAGGAGAGGAGATTATGTCTTCTTAGGTAGGATTTTGAACCACACATTACATTGTGCCCTCCCGGCACCAAGCCTTTAGGATGTTTGTGCCCTCCGAGAACTAAACTTGTACATCTTTGTTTTCTCATGAACTTAGAAAGATGATTTCCAATATTATATTACAGACGTAACTTACAGAATGTATAGAAGTGTTTATCTTTGCTACTGGTGCATTAATTCTTCTTTGTTTAGCAAGCACAAATGTGAGCTTTGCATAGTGAGGAAGCTTTTGATGGTGAGAAGGTCTGTTTCCCCATGTTTTTGTTTGTGCTTCATGATTTGACTAACTAAGTTTATTGAAGATTTATAATTGTATTAACATCCCATTCAATGACTATATTCCCAAATCCTCGAGTGGCTTTGTAGGTACAACCCCATGGCACTTTAAGCAACTTTCTATCATGAACCTTTACCATGAGCACACTTCTAGGAACACCAATCCAGCTAGCCAGATTGAAGTTGTTGCAAAGAAGATAATTTAAAAGCGAGGAAATGGCATGGAGAACACCAAAAAAATAACTTTGGTTAGACCAACATTTGAAAGCAAGAAAATCACATTTCACAGGTCACTACTAAACTATAAGACTGAAAATGTGATGCAGAAAATGACGAATCATCGGTTGATGCTAGAATCAAGGCACCTATACCCACCATGAATTCAAAAACAAAACCAGAAGACAAAAAGTTAGCATAGCTGGAGTTTAAGGTTGTAGATGGATTTTGAGATCCATCGCACCATGTGCCCGGAGTTGAGAATCCATGAAATGAATGAGCGTATTCCCCTGTTTGTTCCATGCAGTCAGTTCTATATATGTGAATGTGAGTAGTTGGTGAAGCGTATTCAAGATGATGGCTTTGAATTTGAACAAGTGGCTTTGGTAAGTAAGTGCTAAGAAGGGGAAATTCAAGGATTCAATTGCTTGCAAATTGAAAACCCTCGTTATGTTAATGAAAATTTCAATTAGAGTATAAAACTGAAATATTAAAGTGAATTTTGGCTCTCGAATTTTTAGTATTTATAGTTAGTTACATTAAGTTCAAGTCTAGTGCTTCACATATTTGTTCGTGATATGCTGCAGGAATAGAAATCCGTATATAGGGGAATAGGTTTAATGGTCTTACATTGAGAGGTTCCTCTCTGCAAATTTAGTGAATAGACGAAGGTTATAGCTTTTAGGGTTTCTAAATCGTGAGAAGAATAGGTGCAATTGTTATGTTTCTACAGGGTTTTCTTTTAAATTTAAAAAAAATATCAAATTCTAAATATCATTATTCCTATTATGTACAGAATAAGAGCCATTTCTTAAACAATAATTTAAACTATCGTGTTCTCTCTCTATTGGGAGGGGTTTATTTTCTATCTATTAATAGAGCCATACTTAAGCTAAAGAGCTTACTTCGAGAGATTAATTCGAGGCATCGATTGATGCATGTTCGATTGATACATGTTCTTTCCATACTTGAGATAAAGAGTTCAGTTCAATACGAGGCTTCCATTGATTCATATTATTTAACTGTGTTCTAGAAGATGACAAAACCCTTGCTACGAATCTTTGTTTTGTTTGAGAAAAGAGAATCATAGAGAGAGAACTCTGGAGCTATTGCAGGGCGCGGAGGACTCTGAGGACAAGTCGATTCATGTCTGGTTGAATGAGTTCACATGTAGTAGACATTGTATTTTTATGCAATGGTAGTGACATAGAAGTAGAGGTAGTGATGGGTGGTGAAGTGATGCAGAGCACAAATAGATAGCCATGTGGCATAAGTGACAAGTGAAGATATATATTATGAAACGAAGAAAACCAAATTTACATTTAATTCTAATGAAGTAATGCTAGCATTACTTAATTAGAATTATTTTCAGTAGCCCAAAATAATGATTTAGATCTTTTGAACTAAGAAATCATATGAAAAATATACAACTTTGTCTCGGGAAAAGGCCAAATAAGATGAGATTTTATCTTATTTATTAACACTCATCTTATTGGTTAAGAAAATCATTGCATGTATTTAGTTGGTTGACAGATGCTCTTTTATGAAACATGACTTAAAAGTATAGTTTAATTTGAGAGATAACTAATGTCAATGTTAAAATTCGATTACTAATAGTCCATGCCGTGATGA
>APFE030302089.1:126697-235749 GCA_000404065.3 Pinus taeda
TAGTCACTCTTGTTTTCGCATTAAGGTTGGGTGATTCCTCCTGGTGTGATTCAATTGTGGTCTAGCATGGATTTGGGCTCCCACGTACCGTCGCGTATATATGGGGAGACTCCACTAGGTTTGCATCTTTTATCCATAGGAAGCTGAGTCTGTCACCTTGTGAACCGTAACGCACCGAACACAGCATTCGGGAAGATTGACTGCAGTACGGAAAGTCCTTGGTTCTCATGCGATTGCCAAGGTGTATAAGCAGTTTTACGGATTGCTTGGTAAACCTTTTGCTTAGAATCTCCAGAGCAGTCACTTTTGATCCTTTTCAGACTCCCTAAAAGAAAAGGTGTAAGTGAGCGTCTTGTCACTTCGTGCTCATTAAACATTCGAAGGAGATAGAGTCATCTTTTCGTCCTTTTCTCACCTCTCGAAACATGAAAAGGTCAAGTTCAGTTCTCGCGTTTTAAAAATTTATTTGGCCACGATAACATTACCTGGTTAGATCTTGTGTGCATTAGCTTGAGTAGGATTCTTTTTGCTATGGCAACTTTTCCAGGGTTCACCAACCCAAGTTTCCCCCCTGACGGGAATCCTAGTCATTTCCCTCCTCTTGGGAATGTTGGTGCTCCTTATATGGCGACATTATCCCTTCCGGGGTTAACTGTTGGGTTGCCTGTTTGGTTGTTTTCAACCTCTTTGGTCCCTACCGTGTCGGCTGATACTCCATCAGTCCCTCCACCTGCACAACATCATGTTGAACCTAAGGTGGACCTCTCTCCTTCGACGCCTACTTCTACATCTCCTTCTTGTACTTCGCCTGGTGAAAGTTTCGATTCGAATAACCAGGTGGCTAAGAAGAAGAAGAAGAAGAGCAAGAAGAAGAAGTCTCCTAAGGGAGAGGCTACAAGCATAACTGTTACTCCCTCAAGTACACCAGAAGTCGGGCCCCTTCCGCTCCTCCGCGGAAGGTTAAGTTTCCTTGCCGATTATGCAAGGAGGACCATCTTCTTCGTGATTGTCCTGGCATTCCCAGGATCTTAGAAGTATGGTCTCGTGATCCGGCTTGCCCCTCATCATCCACTGAGGCTCATGGCAATGTTCCCTCATCGGTTGGGAATGGTAAGGGAAATGGGAAGATTCGAATCCCCTGTAGACTTTGTGAAGGCAATCATCCCTTTCACCTTTGTCCACTCATGGATAAAGCCTCCGTTGTTTTGGAAAGTCTCCCAGCTCCCCCGCCCCAACTCCCTGTTGGATATCAATGTCTGTCTGCAATTGCAGATCATTCGCCTCCCGAAAACGAGATTGTTTCACATTCTCCTCTTGTCCAGGCACCTCTTCCCGAACCCGGCTGTGCCTAGCTTGTTTCCGACCAACCATTGGTTGGACAGAGTGTTATCCACTTGTTTCGGAAGAGTCAAATTCCCATGTTCTTCTCGTCTCGTCGGATTCTCCTGAGCTCGATGATGGTTTTCCCATCCCAGCCTCTCCAGAGAATTGCGATTCGGTTCCTTCCGAGTAGGGGGGCAACCATATGGTTCCCCCACCAAGTAGTTCGGTCGTTTCCTTCGATTGGAGTCGTTTGACTACCCCTCCCCTTCCATCCCATGTGCCTTTCTGGGTTACCGCCTATGCCTCCCATATGGAACTGCCTGGCACTGTGTTAGATGAGGGAGCATCGCTTAGTCTTATGCCCGTTACTACTTGGCGAGCTTTGGGTTCCCCACCGCTTGTACCTGTCGCACCAAATCTCACCGCTTTTGACGGAGGAACGAGTCAACCATTAGGGATCCTTCCAAAGTTCCCTATCACTTTGGGAGGCAAGACTGTCTATATAGACGTCTCGGTTACCCAAGGCTCTTTAGACTTTTCTCCTTGGTCATGACTATGTATATGCCATGGGAGCCCTTGTTTCTTCGCTTTTCCGTGTGGTTTGCTTTCCGCACGACGGAAGAATAGTGAGAATGGATCAATTATCGTTCGCTCGTCCACAAGCCCCTTCGGCACCGTTGTCCTTCCCTCTTGGTTCTCACCCACCAGTTGCATCTGTCTCACCCCAGATCAACTACGTGGCCACCTCTCCCATGCCTATATCCAGCAATGCCGCCATCGTGCATAGTGTCCTGGGGGCATTGGGTCTTGACTTCCGAGACATTGATCTCCCACTGGGAGCGCCACTCTTGGAAGCCCCGACTTCCTGTTCATTATGATGAAGTTCGGGCGGAGCATAATTCGTTTCCTATGTCAAGCTCCTTAAAAAATGAAACTAGGATTGATCGGAGCATAGTTCACTTTCCTATGTCAAGCTCCCTAAAAAATGAAACAAGGAGTCCCGAGCATAGTTCCTGATCTTGTGTCAAGCTCGTTAAAAAATGAAACAAGGGTTATGAGGATAGTTCTTTTACTGTGTCAACCTCATTAAAAAATGAAACAACTCCCTTTCCAAGTCGAGTCTTTTTATTAAGATCTCGTCAAATACAAGTCGAGTCTTTCCAAGATCTCGAAAGTGAACCTTCATTCCATCCACTTTGTTGAATGCAATGAAGCTTGGGGGGCATGGACCTTGTTTGCGTCCTTATGCTGGGGGCATGTGAACTTATAACAAGCATAGTTTTTCGTTTCAAGCTTGTGTAAACATGAAACTAAATCCAAGCAGAGTTATCCATGGTTCAAGCTTGTGTAAAAAAAATGAACCCATACTCGATTTACATCTCGTGATTGCCATTTTTATCCGCTGAATTCTGCTAGATGAGCCTTGGTTGTTTCATTCCATTGCTACCATCTCTTTCGGCGATCATATGCTCTCACTTGGTTGTTAATCCTTTCCTGAGGAACGGCAACGATGAGTGGTTTTGATAGCCAGCCTCTTGACCATTACATGTTTTGAGCAGTTCCACTATTGTTGGAACCAGTTGCTACCCTTTATACCACTCGTTCCTCTAGGACGAGTCCCCTTTAAGCTCTTTTCTGACTCGTAAAATGTGAAAAGATTGCCGAGTATTTTTTCCCTTTTTGACTCGCTAAAGAGAATAAAAATGGAGGTCTGCTTTTAGCTCTTTTCTAACCGTTTAAAGAGGAAAAGATTGCCGATTTATTCCTCTTGGCTCGTTAAACGTTACTAAGGGGCGGTCGTTTTAAGTTCTTTTGTCGACCGTTAAAACATAAAAAAGATTACCGGGTTTTTGTCGTTTCAAACTCGTTAATGGTTACGAAACGACGTGGTTTTGATTGCTTTTTTACTTTTTCAGGTCGAAATCACTATTTATGAAAAGTACTCCTCGATCGTAATGGTCGAGTGGTTCTTTCGGGCATTATTTTATACTTTTTCGGGCCCGAGAGACACAACTTTACGAAAAAGGACACCCCTGGAGTTTCTTTTTCTGCTGTCTTTTCAAACTCTCTAAACATGAAAAGACGTCGAGTTCTTCCTTTGTCAGACTCGTTAAAACTTGATGACATCGGATCTTGTCGAAATGACACGCCACAAGCATATGCTATCCCCTCAAAGCTTGTTAAAAATAATTGGGGTACTCGTCAGAAATGGTGGGGGAAAAAAAGAAAATTTTGGGAACCATAATTATTGTCGTGTCGGCAGTATGTCGCTCTTGAACATGGCACTTCTCTGCTTTCGTGTCGGGGTGGGGATATCTCATCTCATTTTTCACTTGCCTCCGTGGGTTGGGTAATCCTATTTGACCTCTCATCTGCTCATTGCCTCATCATCATGACCTCTGATCCATCGATGTCAAATACTGCCAATTCCACTGTCGTGCCGCTAATATGTTCAAGAGAAGTTGACCTCTGAAAAGAAACAACCTCCCTCTGATATTTCACACAAAACATATTGTCTCTTTCTGTCCTCATGTCGATGATGTGGGAAACACTATGGCCCACCTTCGATCAAGGTCACTTCCTGTCGACTTCAGCTCATTATCCAGGAAGCTGATCTAGAGACTCCCTACCGGTGCCTTAGACCCTGCATGCCTCAATGGCAGGTTCTTCGTGTTTGACGTGAGGTTTTCATCATTGGCCTCCGATCTAATGATTCTACGGGTGTTCGACTTCAAATCACTAATTCACATGCCGTAGATTGTACCTATAGTACCTTGAGGGCCATTTTCATTATTGGTGGTACCTCTCGCATCTGTTAACAGTTCCCAATATTGACTGGTAATCAGACGATGTTCATGCATGTTCGACTTCAGCTCACATATTCACATGCTTGAACTTGTACTTCTGTTCGGGCCGAGATGGAGCGCAAGACCCTGGATTTTGTTTTTTGTAATCCAGGCGTGATTCTTGATACATGACTCATTCACTGGATGGCTGCGACCATACCTGAGTCAATTCATTGATCCTAACCAGATGGCTGCGTCCATACTACGGATCTAGATTATGATGTACTCTCTTATGGATGGTTGAGACCATACCACGTACATCATGTATTTGAGTTATCAATTGTATCTCTCAATGAAGATTCTTGCCGGCAGCTATATGTGTTCTTGTAAAGCATTTCACCCCTCTCTCTCTCGGTCCTTATGCTTTAGGGGGCATCTGTTACACAGTAATTTGTCACCATTGGTCACCGTCCCTGTTACCCCTGTTTTCGTACATTGGAGGATACATTCCAGGACCTGTGAGCAGTGACATAGCCTAAAGACACTTGCATTATGTTCCCCTGAGTATGTACTTCATGTTCCCTGAAGACACCTTCTGCAAATTATCCCTGAAAAGTGCCCTTTTTCCATTGGCACAGGTACACAGTGTCTTATCTGCACCAATCAATGAGATCCTCAAAAAGGGGCGTGCCCATTGGTGCTCTGTCCTAGAACAACACTCACGCCAACTAAGTTTGGTAATGATTTTTGGCAAACGCGCACCCATATGTTTCTTCCTTTCAGATCATGAAGTCTTTTGAGGGAAAAAATCCATCTGATAGAGGTCGAGAGTCATCATCTATCCTTGACATCTATCCTCAATAGCTTTTCGCTGATAATGTCGATCCACAATGGGCATCCTGGTGCATTGAATCTTCCTCCCTTCTCCATTTATAAAAGTTTGTCCTCATGCATTAGACAAGCTAGTTCTGGAGCAATGCTAGTTGTGATTATGCTTGTCTGGAGTGATAGTAAGAGTCTTGAAGCATAGGGAGGTTATGCTACCGGAATCCTAAGAGAGAGAAGGTCTATTGCAAGGCATACATAGCTACTCGCCTAGCTAGAAAATAGGTTCAACGTCAGAACCTTGGTTGTATCTTTCTCTGCCTATTATTCATTAATAAACGACTGCTATTATGGTTCCAATCTCATTGCCTATTATGATGTTTGATTTATTTCCCTTCTGACTGAAATATGGTTGTACTTTGGTGGATTTTATGCTTGTAGTTGTCTCGGTCTTTGCATGTGCAGGTGTCCATTCGCGAGGATCGCTAGGATTGTGACCTGCTGGGGCAAGGGAGCCGGAGGGTCAAATCTACTTCGACATTTGCGTTGGATTCCAGGTTGGTCTTCGTAATCCACCTTTTAGTATACAACTAGGAACTTGCATAGTAGCATGAATTTATTGTTGCTAGACCCATTTTGGGCTAGTGGGATCGCCTCTATCCGCAGAGGGGATTTACCTGTTTAACAGGGTGGATCAGCTCAGCCTTGTTCAATTCTTGGAAGAATGTGAATCAAATAAGTGATTACTAGTAAATTTGTATACTTGTTTGTATTATGTCAGCAAGAAGTAGTTGGTTTATTTTTGTTATAATGTCAGAATTGAATACGTGGAAAGAAAATAAACCTTGTAATTGCACAATAATTCTCCACTCCAAAAAGAAGGTTTTCACCTCGAGGGATTTGATCCCTCTCAGCACATGATAGATCTAAAGTTATATGGATCTAAGTTGGAATTTATTCAAAAAAATCCTACTCATTTGATCCCAAGTAGCTGCATTGTTCCCCCCCATACCCATAAACTAGTGTAAAGTTGAGTCTTTAATGGTAGCAAGGAAATGTTTCAGTTTTTGGCATCTAATGAATAATCATAACTCTTGAAAAGTATGCCTGACCCAAAAATAAAATGATTGGGATCATCATGTACCTTACCATCGAAATGAGAAAGAGCTAAATGTGGAATATTTTTTGTCTGTACATTAGCATGGGGGTCTACAATAGGGAATTCAAAACTAAGTTCCCCTTGGTTATTCCTTCCTGCTCCTCCATCTCCTCTAATCCTTCAATTCCTTCACCATTGTTTTTCTCTTGATTTTTGATGCTTCCTCCTATAAATAAGCTAAAACCATTATTGGATGAAGGCTCAATGATTTCAACTTCAGATACAAAAGTTACCTTCTTTCCTATTGCTAGATGTGAAACACTAGAACTAATGCTTCCAGAGTCTAATGGAAATGTACCAACTTGATTGGTTTGAGTAAACTTGGAGTGTTGACTTGCAATAGAAGGCCTACTGTAAGAAGAAAATATTTCCAAATTATCAACATTTCATCTTCCCTTCTTGGGCCTTGTACCTCTACCCTCCTAGTCATTCACGTGTTAAAAATAAAAAGAAATCAAATCAGAAAATTTCAAACAACAAAAGCACTTACTGGAAGAATCAAGCTGAAATTTAATGTTGCAGCTATTGCAAAAAAAATACCTACGACAATAAAAAAGTTACCCTTCCTTAAACACTCAACAACATAAGCAAACATCTGCTAACAAAAATAAGGTAGAACCCACCTTTATTGCTGAAATAATTTTAATCAGAATTTACCAGAACTTCTCCAAGATGTTTGAAAATATTTTGTTCTTGCACTATAGTAATATTCAATTGGCTATTACAATTGTTTAGAATTGAAGGTCTCCAATATTTCATTATATTCTCAATATTATGACCAAGTTAAGTTCCCATAACTCAGATGTCCAAGTTAGCATAGAGGTACTTAAGAAAGCGAAAAAAACAACTAAGATATAATCCTTCAAAATTATTACGCTTTCACTTGTGACCACACTAACTTCCCTTAATTTGTATGCTTAATTTATCAATAAGAAATTCAAAGGAGAAATATCAAGTATTTCAAGAACCCTGAATCCGAAACCACTAAGAAATTTAAAAATATAAGCGTAATATTGGAAAACGTAAAAGGCCAAAAGCCACTTCGGGGTTTGTTTAAAAACAAAGTATGCAAGTGTATAATAGGCTTAAATCAATGAAACCAAACCATTAACCTTTCACAATCTCTCAATCTTCAAATTAATCACTTAGATCAAACATTGACTAAGGAAAACCATATTGAAAAGACTGAAATAATCCTGAAAAGAATACCCTGATCTTCAAAGACTCAGATAAGAAAAAAACACCATAAACCTTCTTGAAACTCACACCACACATTTTAGATTTTTATTGTCTCAGTCGCAAACGAAGTACATTGAATGATCAGAGCATATAAAAAACTTGAGCACACCAACACAAACAATGGACATCACCAACTACAATTGTATTCATAAAAATTTATACATATTGTGCTAAATAATGAAGGATAACGAGCAAGGTTGGTTTGGCTCTAGCCAACCAACTTGTTTCCTTTATGAAAAGGAATAAACTACAATGTATCCATAGACATCAACAATATTGAACTCATATATGTAATAAATTTGGCATTAAAGCTTCTTGTTATTGATCAAAACATAGTTCAGTACATCATATACTTGGTGGCGTAGTTCCATAAGGTCCTGAGAGATACAAAGGTTTAACTTAATAATGAATGGCTAGTAGGAAAAGTATTTCCAGCCTATTAAATTCCATAGCCTGGAATATATAAAAGTTTAGAAGGAATACCACGGCTATAATCAATGTGTATAGGAGAATAAAATAGAAAACTAATCTAACTATGTTTTCCAACAATAAGTCTTCAGTTAGTTTCCATCGAACTGTAAGATTCCAAATCAAGCTGAGTTCATTTAGAGGAAGACCATAATTTGGAGTTTGTTGCTGGAAAACAGGGAATATAAGCCTTCCTTGCATTCATTAGAATCCAGAGAAATCTTAAAAAAACTTGCAGCTGACTCATTGTTCATCATCCAAATCATATATCAGGAATCTCAAACTTAGTGCACGAATCCATAACCAAAATTCATGTCTCTTATTTTTAGCATGTGCACATAATATTTGATTAGAGGCTAACAAAAGATAAAGGAAACCCTTATGATGACATTAAATGCAACATTAATTGTTATGTTAGGTCCCCATAATGCTAATGATTCCCCATTGCTATTGTCAGTGTCACCCTTATTCTTATTGTTGTAGCCCTATTGTCCCCATATTTTTATTATTGTGCCCCATAGAATCCCACTATTGTTATTTTTGTGCCCTTATATTATTATTGTTATGTCGACCTTGATTATATTGTGACCCCTTAGACTCATATATATAGAAAGGAGGTTTTATCGTTTGTATCATCAAAGAATTGTTAAATTGTGTAATGGAAAGGAGGTTTCCCCCTCGAAGAGGCTGATTTTGAAGGTGTTTATCTCTCTTTTCTTCTATTTTGTGAGTTGGTTGCATAACATTTTGTATCACAACCTAGGATTCTAGGGTTTCACTGCTCCAAATAGGCCATTGTGGAATTGTCTCTATCACTTCTTTTCTGCGATGTTTCAAAAGCTAAAAGAAAAACCCATTTGATCTGAAGTCACGTTGAACATTGGGTCCAAATTTCAAATCTTGGCGCGCTATATTTTCGGATATATGATCCAAGGAATTTAGGGTTTTTGCAGGCTCCTGAATTATATCTCAAACAGGTGACTTGGGGAGAATTCTCATAACTTTCACTTTGAGCATCAAATTAAAATTTCATAAAAATGCACAGAAAGAGGATAGCCTTTAGTTTTCTATGTATCTGTTTCGGGTCTTAAGGTCGAAACAGTGACACATGGAACTTCCTAAGAGTTCACTCTATTCAACTAGTCTATAATCACGTCATCATGAGAGATTTGGCATAACGCTTCCTTGGAGAATCCAATCTTGATCAGACATATGTGGTTGTAAAGAACACTTAGAGACCTACCACAGGACGTAACTTAAGATCTTGGAGGTCCGAAATTACAGAGATACAAAAGATTCAATATTGAGCTCCTACAAAGTGAAAAAAGGTGTGTAGTTTTGTTTTAAATTTTGCATAAGTTTTTTCTAAAAAATTAGTTTGAAGGAATTCAAAGGGAATAGTGAAGCATTATTATCATTACTTTAAGAACCAAAGAAAGAAAATGGAAACACCTAGTAAGAAACTTGAAAGCTCTAGCATGACTCATGAAGAAGAGGAAGAAATGCAACATGATGTATCAAAATTATGAGATTAAGTGCAACAAAATTCACTCTCACAAAAATTAACGGAAGCTAATATGAATAGTTTAAATAAATGTGTGGAAGCTAAGATGGATAGTTTAAAGAAAGATGTGGAAGATAAGATGGATGGTGTGGAAGCTAATATGGATGGTTTAAAGAAATGCGTGGGAGATAATATGAATGGTTTAAAGAAAGGCGTGGAAGCTAAGATGGATCGTATAGAAGAAAACTTAAAGACAACATGGAAGATTTGAAGAGATGCATGAAAGCTTAAATGGGTAGTATAGAAGAAAAACATAAAGGCAACATGGAATATTTGATGACAGATTTGACATATTTTCTACAATAGATACTTAATAATGGGGAAAGGCAGTAAAGAAAACTCATGAGGAGAACGAAAGAAATGTTAATCATGATTTCATAGAATCTAACGGTGGATTGAAGACCCACTACGTTCCAAAGATCGATGTGAGGAATTTTGATGGCAAGTATCCCGTAACATGGATACTACATATGGAGCAATATTTTGATCTCCATAATGTGCAAAACACACAAAAGTTATGCATTGCAACTTTTTATTTGGATCCAAATCAGTTCGTATGGTATCGATGTGTTTTCTCTCATAAACAAATTGTCACTTCGGCAATTTTCACGAAAGAAATGATAGCACATTACGAGGATACAGAAAGCAACATTTTTTTTAACCAATTGATAAATCTCAAAAGAAAGGGTTCAATAATGGAGCACATTGAGGACTTCCAAAAATTGAATATAAGGGTAAAAGATATTCCAGAGGAACATAGGATTGATGTGTTCATAAGGACTTTGAAGGATAACATCCAACATGAGGTTCACCTTTGGGAACCTAATTCATTAGAGAAGGAATTCAGGTTGGAAACAAAATGTAAAGAAAAATTATGGCAACAAGGAAGCCTGCCACTGACAACTATAAAGATGGAAGTGAAGTTTCCCCTAGCCTTCAACAACCTACAACGTTGACACCACAACAATTGGAAGAAAAAAGAGCAAAAGGGATTTGTTACAGCTGTGATAGCAAATACACTAAAGGTCCTAATTGTGATGAGAAGAAATTATTTTACATAGATTGTGAAGAGGAGGAAGAAAAGGAACAAGAAAAGTCAAAAGAAGAGGACATAGACCAGGAATAAACCCTACAGAAAGAAGAAATGAATCTGATCATATCTTATAATGCACTGGACAAATTACCACTCTCCAAATTATCAATATAGAAAGACATATCAAGAAGAAAAAGGTAATAGTGTTGGTTGATTCAGGAAGTACCCATAATTTTATTCATTGCAAGATAGCCAAGTAATTGAATTGCTTCCTATATTCAGCACCAGAGTGTCAAGTGATGGTTGCAAGTGCATGAACAATAAATTGCTCTGGAAAGTGCCATAATATCAAGCTATCCATGGGAGAATATGTATTGAATAAACCAATGCTTTCCATTCCAATGGGTGGTGCTGATGATGTACTAGGAGTCAAAAGGATACAATCCTTCGGTACAATAGCTTTTAATTTTCAAGAAATTTTCATGAAATTTTCTTCGAAAGGAAAGGAAGTTGAATTAAGGGGCGTCACAAGGAAAACAAGAAATATAATCAGCTCTAATGAAATGACAAAGCTTCTAAAGAAAGAAAATGAGGCGTAATTGCATAATTATGTTTGCTAGAGGTTACCACATCGAAATCATCTATTTCTCCATATCTCAAAAAATTCTTGGAAAATAATTCCAAGGTATTGGAGATTCCCAAATTCCTCCCATCTATTCGTGATCATGATCATGCTATTCATTTGATTCCAGGAAGTGTTCCTCCAAACATCAGGCCTTACAGATATCCCTATGCCCAAAAGAATGAAATTGAATGTATGGTTACACAAATGCTAGAGACTGGTATAATTCTACCTAGTCAAAGTTTTTTCTCTCCTTCAGTAGTATTAGTCAACAAGAAGGATGGGTCATCGTGCATGTGTCCAGATTACATGGAACTCAACAAGCTCACTATTAAAGATAAATTTTCCATTCTTGTCATTCATGAATTATTGGATGAATCACATGGATCAATTTTCTTCACCAAGTTGGATCTTCATTTAGGATATCATCACATAAAAATTAAGGTTGAAGACATTCCAAAAAAAAAAAATTAGAACTCATGAGGGTCATTATGAATTTTTGGTCGTGCCTTTTGGCCTTACCAATTCACCTTCTACATTTCAAGGTTTGATGAATTCCATTTTCAAACCCTTCCTTAGAAAATTTGCGTTAGTATGTTTTGATGATATACTAATCTACAAAAAGTCTTGGAAGGATCATGTTCAACATGTTGACAGGGTGCTCAAACTATTGGAGGAGGAACAATTATTTGCAACAAGCTCCAAATGTTTATTTAGAGCACAAGGCGTGGAATATCTGGGTCATATTGTATCTCATGAAGGTGTGAAGGTAGACCCTAGAAAAACTAAATCCATTAAGGAATGGAAAATCCCCACATCCATAAAGAATCTATGAGGATTTCTCAGGTTGACAAGGTATTATCGCAAGTTTGTTAAGAATTATGGGTGAATATCAGCACCTCTAACAACATTATTGAAGAAAGTTGCATTTTCATGGACTCCAGAAGTAAGGAAGGCCTTTGAACATCTTAAAGAGGCAATGTGCCAAGCACTTGTATTAGCTACGCCAGACTTCACAAAAACCTTTATTGTGGAATGTAATACCTTGGGAAATGGAATTGGCTTTATTTTAATGCAAGAAGAAAGACCCATTACTTTCGAAAGTCATCGCAATCAAAGGAAAGTATTTACACAAAGTTATTTATGAGAATGAAATGTTGGAAATACTACATGCACTTACGAAATGGCGACACTATCTAATGGAAAGACACTTGAAGGTAAAAACGGATCATGATAGTATTAAAAAATTTTAGAATAAAGATTATCTCCATAAGATAAGAAAAAATGGGTCACAAAGATGTCAGGTTATGAATTTGAAGTCATCTACAAAAAAGGGAAGAACAATGTTGTGGAAGATGCACTCTCAAGAAAGGATGAGGATGTCGAAGAATTTATTTGCACCATTTCTATTATCCAACCAAATTGGATAAACAAGGAAAGGGATGAATGGAATAATGATGAAGAAGTGTGGCCACTCATTCAAAACTTAGAACAAGATCCCAATACATCTAATACATTTAGCTGGAAAAATGATTCCTTATGGTACAAAGATAGCTTATATCTATGTAAGAATTCCCATATCAAACAAAATATTCTTATGGAATTTCACATGTCTCCCTTAGGAGGGAACCCAAGATTTTTAAAAACGTAACAAAGGTTAATGTTGGCTTGTTGGGGCCTAACCCAGGTTCAGAGTTAATTAGCCAAACAAATCCCTATACTACTGGCCCTTTCGACAACAGTCTGCAGAGCGCAGATTGAGGTCTCACCCAAAGCATTATGGGGGGATGTTGGAACTAGGTTTCCGCACCCTTGAGAATTCTAAGGGGTTGATTTAGTCCAATTGTGAATACCCTCAGGTAGGTTACTTCACACACTTCCCTAACCTGCGGGGCCTTCACGCCTTGTTATATTCGCCTTCGTGCAGCACTAAACAGGGGCTTTGGGGCTTTCACAATACTGGAGTAGCGATCTTCACTATTTCCCCAAGTCACACCGTGGATCTCACTTATCTTCTTATAAAAGTTAGTTATCTCCACACAAACAGATACCATATATTATATTCACTTACTCCGCACATTTATATAAGTTCATGTAGTAAATAAATAGTAAACTTGCAATTCATACCCAATATACTTCAATGCATAAAACAAGAAAAGATACACAAAAATATGGAAAAACTTCTCTTTATTAATGCTTCCAATGGTTACAAACTCAACCTCCCCTGTGCACTCAGCTATAAGGGTCTGCGCACTCAGTTGTGGACTGCTAGGCCTCTGCACACTCAGCAGTAGAGCCTTCTCCTACTCTACGACCTAAGGACACAACTCGACACTTCGACTCAATGCTTCATGGATTGATTTCCTTCTATCCTTGTCTAGATGTCTCTGTATACTGAGAGCCTCACTCTATTTATAATATCCCATGGTCTGCAGACCATGGGTAGATCTCTCAAACAGACACTACATTTACAAAAGTAAGGGCGGACAACCCTGTGACTCTATTACAACTTCGCGCTCCATGCCCACAAATCATGAAGTCCTTACAATGGAATTAGTCAAAACTTGGGCTTTAAGCCCCAAAAATTGCCTTGGGGGGATCCCATACCTAACAGGTCCCCAACACAATCATCATGTGTTGCCCTCCGCTCACTCAGTCGGTGCAGAGATCTTCGCAGAGAGACCTCCCAACTCTACTCAAACTGTTCCAAGGTCGGAACGCATTGAGTGGCTACCTGGTGTATCTGTTGTAAGCATTGTTCTAAGACCACAGTTTTGGAACCACTCCCCTGTATCTATTCCTGCATCCCCTACATCTACACGAGCTTTCCTTCAATTGTTAATGTGATTATGAAGGCCTCATTGATCCAAGGTTGAACACGTGCCTTCAAAACTGCTTCTTTGTGTCGTGTTGCGTCTACTTGCTCTTTAAGCACTTTGGCCTATTGCATTCACATGAGCCTCAGAGTGAGGGCCACCATCTGCACGGTCCCTTTTACATTGTCATACTACTATAGTAGCTCACGCACCTATGTTTCTAAGCATTGTATGTTTGGGTCCTCCTGTACATTTGTGAGGACTTTGAATGATTCTTCGAAGATTCTGGTGCAATCCCTTATTACACTGTGGACCTCCTCCAACTTTGATGTAATGGCACTAGCACGCTGTTCCCTTACCTCTGGAGGAGTTGAAGGTTATGCCTTTAGCCGCAGCTTTGTGATTTGAAGGTTCAGCTCCAGCTGAACCTTAGCCATTTGGTCTCACGCCTTGCACACCACTGCTACTAATCCCTCGATGCACACCTTTTGCTAGTGCTTTTGCTAGGATGTCCAGTTCAAGGACCTTCTGGCAGGCTTCTCCAATTACTTGTACCATCTTCCTGTTCATGGACATGACCTCGTTGCACTGAAAGCTCAAATACTCCATGTTGATCTTCTATTCACTCAACACCTACAATGTGCAACTCTACCTAGCTCGTAGTTCTGCAGTAATTCCATCCTGCAGAACATAGAGCATCTCCTAAGGGAGCACAACCATGTTGATCCCTAGCCCCTTCAATGTACTAACCATAGGCTTATTGTTATAGACGTATTTGGAAACTGCAACCCCAATCTTATATGTCCATAAACCAAGGGCTTCTAAGTCCCTAAAAGTGTTGTTTCATATGCTAAAGGAACAAGGAGAGCTAATTACATCATCTCCTAGAAGTTCTGCATGGAAAACTACTCAGAATTGGTCAAAACTAGACCATCTCACCTACTCCATGGTCAAAGTGGGATGCATCCCACCTAATGCACATGAGGGTTGCAATGCATACTGCAAAGCCCTTCTATGGGGTGTGATGGGTGAGAGTAGACAAATGGCAGAGACAGTTTGCAAGGTGGATGATCATGGAATCTTCCAGAAACTTCTCTTGTGACACTTTCCTCTTTGAATTTTCCTAGGGATGAGTAAGAGATACTGAAATATCCAATTGGAACTGAGAAATCTCAGAGAAATGACACTAAACCAAAACCCAGAAGCTGACTCACCCACCTACAAACATCTATATATGGATCCCTCATCCTAGAGATCCAGAGGCTGGGATTTTGCAGCTTGTAAGGAAGTGTTGTTGGTTCCTTTGTAGAACATAAGAGTGTTGGGTGATTTATCTTTTCATGAGGTGAAGAAGGGCTTTCATGCTGGGAGGATGGCACTGGGTCAAATCAATGGGTTGTAATCCCCTCTTCTACTACTTCTATCAATAAAGCTATTTGAGTTTTCCTCCATATTCTTGTATGTCTTTGAATAGTGAATTGATATATGCATTTGTATGGTCAACATATATCTAAACCTATATTGTTTATGATTTTCGATCTCTATGCTTTGATGGTATTATGTTGCTTTCACTCTACAAGTGTTCTTTGAAGCGGGACAAGCAAGGAAGTAGTGGCAAAGATCTGTCAAAGTGCAGAGGAAACAAGCAAGGAGCCAAGCAGAATACTGAGGTTGGTACTCTCTACTTCTCTTTCATCTACTTCTCATAAAGGAAAACGCAAGTAACTTTAGTTTGTTTGTTTCTAAGATAGCTACCTGTCTTGGTGGTACTAGTAGCTCTGAATGGACACTAGTTTTCCCAATAACAAAATGGCGACTCCACTGTGAGCGAATAGCTTGTTTTCTTGTTTCTAGTTTGTTTACTTTATAAGCTACAGATGGAGCCTAAAGCTAAGCTAGCTATCCTTCGAACTGCTTTTTCTATGCAACTGCGAAGTAGATAAACGTTGCTTCAGTCAATATCCAGGTTAGTTTATGAATTAAACATCTGACTTGTAAACATCCTAAGTGCCCTGGTGGTGGCTCAAGCAACCTCATTAGATCAGCCCCTATGTTTTGTATTTGCTAACTATCATTAGCTCAGCCTAAATCCGTGAACTAAGCTGCAAACTATGACCAAAAAACAAGCTAAATTCTCGTCCCTAGACCATTGCACTATCTCCTTTTGACAGTCTGGATGCATTGTACCTCCCATGTGTTGTAGGTGAGATGCATCCCTGTTTCCCTGTGTTATAGGTGCGATGATCATATAAGACTATGTTTGCCTCCAGATTTTGGTTTTTCTTCATTCTCCTTAGCTTTATTTAGGAGTTTTGCTGTCTGTGATCAATATACCACTGTTGAAAATCCCTTCCTTTGCATTATTCAGCCTACGTTGTACAAAGAATTGTGAATGTCTTTATGTATTTTTTGCCATTTACAGTTCTCCTTTACAAATAGTAGCTTAATCGAACTGTTGTCTTTTGATTTGAAAGTATCGAAAGTGTCGTTTTCAGTCAAAGAAAAGAATCCTCCTCTTTTTGATAGTTGATTAAACTGTTACTCTTGTATTTGATTTGAATTAATAATATTTCAAGTGTCGAAAGCAGTTTTCAATTCAAAATCACAAAGTGTCATCCTTGTCTTCCTTTCATTTTTTGAAAAGAAAATTGTTAGTACTATCTCTTTGAAAGGATAACTCAGATTTGTACTTAGCATTCTTTTTGTCATTCACACATTAAGAAAGCGAAAAACAAATACATGCATGTCCATTTGCATTTAGATTGCTTGTGGAGATTGACTTAGGACAGTGCATCTTAGTGTGTGCTCTCTGCTCTATGTTGAAAGACTTTCGCTTCTCTTTTCTTAGTAGCTATGATTTTCATTGCAAAAAGAGAAAGTAAATGTCTGTTTATCATCTAGATTGCATATTTAGGAGTTGTATATCTATATCACGTGGTGAACCTTAAATGCAAACTTCTTAAGAAAGATCAACTATAAAATAAATTTCAATGAACATAAAAATGCTTTGGAACCTAATGCACAACATTTAGAAGTCAAGGCTAGAGACATATTCTAGTGTCATAAAGCCTGCTAACTATCACTTTCATTGTAGGTTGGGTGATTCCTCCTCTTTGAGATGACACGTGCCAGTACGGACCTGTGCTCCCATCTACTGTCGAGTATATATTGGGAGATGACAATAGGCTATATCCTTTATCCTTAGGAAGCCATGCCAGCTACCCTATCGATCGGAATGCACTGAACACAACATTCGGGAAGATTTACTATTGTACCATAAAAAGTATTCTGTAGTTTTGCGATTGGTTTGGTAATCCTCTATCTAGATTTCCAGAGTAGTCACTCTTGTTCCTTTTCAAACTCCTTAAAAGAAAAGTTCCATATGAGCACTTGTCACTTTAGGCTCATTAAAAATCAAACGCAACTAGAGTCATCTTTAGCTTTTACTCAACTCTTAAAAATTGAAAAAGCAAGTTGTGTCAAAGCGTCATAAACTTCATTTAATTCGGAATAACATTTTCCCCTTTTTATTTTGAGTTGATCAAGTAATCCGCAATCATGGAAGAAATTCAATCAGAACCCCATCATTTGCGGAGACTAACGAGTCAACCAACTTTGACACCGAAAACAAAACCATTCTGGGCCAAGTGAACTCATTTAACTGGGTCAAAATCTCTTGGCTTGTTTGAAACTTGTGTTTCAACATCCTCAAAGACTCTAGTTACTCCAACTATCTCTGGTATCCCTGCCTCTATAGAAGAAATTCCACAGTTACAAGAGGACATTAGAACTGATCCTAGTGTAACGGTGAACACTTCTATTCCTGAACTGGCTCCATCTAGAGCTGATTCAGAAGGTGTCACCCCTCCAACATCTGTCGTTGCAGAGTCTACACCTTCTTCAGCACTAAATATTTTACAGACCTGACAGTATACCTCTTCCACTAAGACTGATTGCTATAGAAGAGATTACGAAGGATCTTCCATCCAGTACTCCATTGCATTTTGGAACTAGGATCCACCTATATCCTTCTACTTCAGAAGTTAGTCTCCCTTCATCGCAAGTTCCTGTAGAATCACTAGGAAGTATTTTGGATAGACTTGATATGTCTGAACAACCATCGACATCTAAGACTATGTCATCTGACACAGCAGCAACAGAACCTCCTGCCACCACTCTGACAATGTTCGCTCGTATACCATCTGTCCCAACTAGCTCTCAATTGCTAGATGATGTCCACCCAGGGACTATTTCGACAGTATGGTTTGTTCTCGTTTGTTCATCCGGAATAATATATGGAATTTCTTATGTTGAGTCTCAACAAATTGATCCTTCGCAACAATATCAGTTTGGGCAGTCTGGTCTCCAAAGGCCAATATTTCCTTTGAGCACTGGATTTCCACCATATGGGGCGCAATATGCCCTTTCATTATTCCCTCCAAGAGAACAACCATATGAGAGTTCACAATAGAATTCAGGTCAACCTGGAATTACATCCAGTGGTTGGGTGCCAATACTGCCTCAACAGCCAAGAGTTGCATATTTAATGCAACCAAGTCTACCTGTGTCGAATATCCCCACCACATTGGCTATTGTGATGTTGCACAAGTACAACCGTTGCTTGTTGTATGCCAACCTCAAGTTTCTCAGGTCGTAATAAAATATTCTTGTCTCCACGACACAACCACAATCTCCGATTAGTGGCTCCTTAACTGGAGTGACTCAAGCTCAAGCGGGTACTATTACCCATCATCTTGGTCAGACAACCAGCATTGGACAACAAAAAATGGATTCACAACCATGGCTAGTATAGTGTCAACAACCGCAATTCCAACAAGCTTACCGATGACCTGAGCAGCAAAACTTTGTGGGTAATGGGCAGCCATATATTCGGAACGGTCACCGTTAGTCATATCATAATGGTTATGCCCATAAACCTTATCAAAGTTATCAACATCAGATATATTATGCTGGTATGCAAAGACCCACTGCTCAGGTGATCCCATCTTATCCTGGGTATGTTTCGCTAAACTCGAATCAACAATTGCCCTTCGTAGCAACTTTAGAATTACTAGATCTAAATTGGCTAACAAGTGATCCAATTGCTTATGCCCTTTGGTGGCCAGCGATTCCTCATAAACGTCCATCAGATATTCCTAAATTCAATGGAAATGCGGGTGAAGATCCGTCGAATCATGTGATGACCTTTCATCTGTGGTGTTTGTCCAACACTCTCAATGATGATTGGATTAGGCTTCACCTTTTTCAGTGAACGATAATTGGTTCAGTAGAAAAATGTATATTGAATTACCTAGAGCTTCATTTGATAACTTCAGCACCCTTGCCACCAACTTTTTAACCCATTTTCAGGTACCCATAGGGTATGAAACAGGAACGAAGCTTCTTACCAATTTTAAGTAGACGACAACCACTCACATATCTAATCATATTAATGAGTGGCGAAATCGTCGTTGAATGGTGAAAACATATGTTCTTGATCAACTGCTAGTTGAATGGTTTATTAAGTCATTGTTACTTTCTATTACAAAAGATGTGGCTAAAGGGGGGGTTGTCTTCGAAGAGCAAGTCATCACTCGTGCACAATATCTAGACTTGATCTATACTCAGTCTAGCATGCTCTATGACAAAATCCCTGATACTCCTAGACCAAGGTTTTCCATTCCTCCTCCTCTTAAATCAAACAAAGACTCTCATGCTGGCGATGGCGTGATAGGTACAACAAGCACGAAAACCGCAAAGGCTACATCCAAGAAAGATCGCACAGTTTTTGGTCAAAATGCAAATGAAGAACTTATTGCCTCGGAGGCTAATGGTATGTTGATTGACAAGGGCAAAGAACTGAAGCAACCAGGGGGAAAGAAGAAAGGGAAATGAAAAAAGAAGAAACAAAACAATTCATCTCCTAAAAAATCTTCTGCAAACCCTTCTCGAAAAAAGAAACCTCCTTTGCCATGTCAGATATGTGATGAGGAACATTGGATGAGAGATTGTACACATAAAGCTAATATTAGGAAGTTCTTCAGAAGCTCAAAAACCTCAGTGGTATTGACTGATCCGTTTCCAAACCTAGAAACCAATCTGGTTGCTAGTGACAATGATTCACCATCCCAAGTGCTTATGTTGTCCATTCCAAAATAGCAAAACGATGCTTTGATATCGACAAGGAATACACATTACAGGAATCCACAACTGTCGAACAACAAGGCTACTGATCAACCTAGTAGTTCGATGACAACTTCGACTGCAGTTGTGCCACCCATCATTCCTGAGCTAAAAATAAACCCGCTAAAGGAAGTAGTACACAAATCGACATTTAATCCTCATGCCAGTGCAGCACAAAATTATGATATAGTAGAGGACCTAGCTCAATCGTCGTCCGTTATGTCGACACTTGAGGTACTACAAAATTTCCCATCCTAAAAACAGGCTCTATTATCAGCAATAGGTGGAATTGACCCACTAGATTCCAATCTTGTGTCCTTTAATCATAAAGGATATGAACCTTACTTACTAGCTCAACTTGCTTTCCTCATTCAAGTGAAAGCCCTCAGCAAAACTATTCATCGAACAATTATTGATGAGGGGGCATCTACCTGCATTATCACAATGAGTTGCTGGAAAACTTTATGATCACCACCCTTGTCAAGATCATTGATGACATTAAAAGCATTTGATGGAAGAAGGTACACCATGTACGGGATTTTAAGTAACTTTCAAGTTGAACTCGAGGGCAAAATGGTAGAAATTGATGTTGAAGTTATCGATGGAAACCTCAATTACAACATCCTACTGGGACGGCCCTAGATTTATGCTATCGCCACTATTATGTCGACATACTTTAGAAAGATTGAATTTCCTTTTCAAGGAGGAATTACAATCGTCGACCAACAAACCTTTCTACCCAATAGTTCAAAAGTTATGGGAAGCATTTCGATGATCCATGGAAGCTCTCAATCGCTTATAAATATCGGAGTAGGCCTACTAAAAGACCCTACATTGATGGGTACTTTTTCCCTACCACCTCCAAACAATTTGGCGGAAGTAGCCACGGTGGGAACCTGCAATATGGTATCTTCTATTCAAAGGATTTCCGAACATGATGTTAGCATGGATCATCGCTAGGTATTGCCTCCAAGCCCCATAAAAATATTGTAGCAATAAATGTTCTCAACTTGGGTGGAAAACCCAAAGCAACGCTCATCAAGCGTTTGGGTAGATAGGTCGAAGGAATATGGTACCTCTTCAGATCCTTGGTTGCATGTACATTCTACAGACGAAGGAATCGTTCAGGTGCTGATGATAGGAGAGGCACCATGGGAAGATTTCCACCATCATTCCCATCTTCAGGATTACAATGAAGATTGTTCCAGCGACCTAAGTCATCCTTCAATTTTTTATTTCCTATCAAATATTGTAAATATGATGGATTCCAAGCGAAATCTGTCCAATATTATAGAAACTATCGCCATAAATATCTCGATCAAACCAGATGTTATAGAGAATATCCATGTTGGAAAATCTTGTTCTTCATCAGAACTAGAAGTATATTGCACTCTTTTTCACGAATTCAGAGATGTCTTTGCATGGTCATATGAAGAAATGCTAGGCATTGACTCGAGCATAGTTGAACACGAAATTAAGATGTATCCAGATGTCAAACCAGTACGACAACGGATTCGATAGGTGCACCCAAAGAAATCCACTGCCATTAAGGCAAAAGTTGAGAAACGTTTACATGCTGGTTTGATTTACCCAGTTCCTCTAACTGATTGGGTATGGAATATTGTTCCTGTGACGAAAAAGGAAGGAACAATTAGAGTCTGCGTCGATTACAAGGATGTAAATCAAGCCTGTCCAAAGGACAACTACCCTACATCGTTCATTGACCAAATAATTGATGAATGTGCCGGATGTGAAATCTTTTCATTTATGGATGGATTTTCCAGGTATAATCAAATAACTATCCACCCACAGGACCAGTTGAAGACTGCATTTATTTGTTCATGGGGCACATTCGCGTACCACAAATTACTTTTCGATTTAAAGAATGCAGTGGCAACTTTTCAGAAGGCTATGAATTATTCCTTCCATGACATCAAGAACATCGTTCAACCATATCTCAATGATCTTCGGCTCATTTGCGAAAGCGGACTAATCATCCGCAGCATTTGAGAGCTATATTTCTAGGTTGTCAACACTACAAGATATGGCTCAATCCTCACAAGTGTTTGTTTTGTGTTGGTTATGGTCATTTGCTTGGCTTTGTGCTTTCAAAGGACAAGATTTGTCTGAACCCATGTAAGGTTCAGGCAATAATCGATATGCCTCCACCTTCAAATTTGCTTCAGATTTAGAAACTCCAAGGGAAAGCAAACTTTCTGAGCAGGTTCATTCCAAATTACACCGAACTTGCTAAAGGTTATACGCGCCTTTTGAAAAAAGAAGTGCCCTTCAACTGGGATCAAGTTGCGCAAGCTTCTTTTGATGCTCTAAAGGAATCCGTACTAAAAGCATGATTAATGTACACTCCTGACTATCAAAAGGACTTTAACCTGTATCTTGCTGTGGTAGATACAACCATAGCAATGGTTTTAGTTCAAGAAGGCGAACGAATCGAGCCCCTTGTCTATTATTTAAGTCAAAACTTAAATGATACAAAAAGTAAGTACTCCTATGTTGAAAATCTAGCTCTTGTAGCTGTTCAAGCAGTACAGAGATTTCAACACTATATCCTCTTTCACAAAACTACCATTTTGTCACATTGCAACCCGATGACTTACATTTTGTCACTTCAGTTGCTTGGGGGCAAATACTTGAAATGGATAGCTATTTTGCAAGATTTTGATCTAGAATTCATAAAATCAAAATCAAAGAAATCTATGGTTTTTGCGGAGTTACTGTGCAACTTCCCATCGTCGTCCAATGATTCAACATCCAAAGCATCAATCGTGGATGAATCTTTGTTTCTGATATTGTCGAGCGATCCATGGTATGGAGATATAATCATCTATCTCCAAACCCAAACATATAGGCCTAATACCTCTCGCTCAAAACAACGATGTGCTCGATACCAAGCAAAATAATACATGATCGTCAGTGATACACTTTACCGTCATGGTATCGATACAGTTCTGTGAAGGTGCCTCACCCATCGAGCACCAATCTAGTTATGCTACAACACAAACTATTTTACGAGTAGGTTACTTTTGGCCAACAATGTTCGAAGATTGCATAACAACAATTAGAAGTTGCCATGCTTGTCAAATATTCTACCACAAAACTAGAATATCACCCACACCTCTGCATCCAGTAGTTGTTGTTGGGAAATTCGCTAAATGGGGCATAGATTTCATGACACGTAACCCCACCTCGGCTGGGGCGCATTGGTATATCATAGTCACAGTTGAATATTTTACGAAATGGGCCAAGGCGATGCCTATATTAAACAACAATGGTGAAACGACTGCTCTTGTCTTTTTCAATCATTTAGTCTCAGATTCGGTGTTCCACAGGCTATAGTCATAGATCATTGATCAAATTTCCACAATCACATGATGGTTCAATTGGCTGCAAAATTAGGACTGTCAAACCATAGCTCTACTCCGTATTATCCACAAGCTAATGGCCAAGTTGAGGCGATCAACAAATTCTTGAAGCGCATGCTGCAAAGTATGATTGGAGTACATAAATAGAGGTGGCACCTAATCCTATACTTGGCCTTGTGGGCATACCCGACATTGGTGAGAAATGCATCCGGATTTACACCCTTTCAGCTCGTGTATGGCCTAGAAGCAGTCTTACCAGTTTAGTGTGAAATTTCATCTCTTAAGCTCACAATCGACCTTCTCCCCAGAACTTCAGAGGAAGAGGCTTGTTTCTTCGAATTAATCCAACTGGATGAAACCCCTCATGATGCCACCTTGGCTAACGAAGCACATAAAAAATGAGTCAAGGTGTATTTTGAAAATAATGTCAAACTCCGTGTCTTCTCAGAAGGTGACCTAGTCTTACTTTATGATCAGGTATCCAATAAATTTGGGAGAAGGTAAGTTGCAGTCTTTGTGGATGGGTCCCTATATTTTTAAGCATGTATTAGAAAAAGGAGCCTATGAGTTAGTAGATTATGATGGCATTCCATTGTCGCAACCCCAAAATGGGTTGTACCTTAAGTGTTACTATGATTGACTAAGCATAGTAATCTCTTCATATGCTTTTGTTAAATTTTTGTTTTCATTAAGAGTGATCATTTTGGTTAGGTAATCCACTTTTGTATTTGTTGCAGATGTCGATCCTATTGGAATCATTTGTTGGATACGCCAATGGAGCAAGTCGTAATACATGGACCCTATCTTTTGTAGCCTGGGCCATCTCTGATCCAAGTGGCAAATTAGTGGGTTCAGAGGGGTATGTATTGGTCGGTCAATGAAAAACATCACTAAATATAGCACGTTGATGGAACTCCTCTCTGATGCTATCACAAATGGCATACATTGACTGATTGTCACGCTAGACTCACAACTTGTCATTCTACAACTTACCGGCATCTATTCCATTCAGAATCCAGCTATTTATCGCATGTTCATAAGGGTCAAGATTTTGGAAAGACAGTTTGATTCTATTCAATATGAGCACATTTCCAGAAACTTAAGTACATTAACCGATTCATTCGAAAATTATGTGTTAGATAGACATTTGCAACATTTACGAAAGAAGATAATTTCATCAACATTTACATCACGGTCATATAACTTAACCAAAATAAATCTTCGAAAATAAAAAATATACATAAATATTTATAGTTTTTCACATCATGTTCTGTGTCTAGGACAAAATCGTTCATATGACCCAAAAACTCAAAAATGCATGGAAGCACCCTAGACTAATGGTGTTGGTGATAACAAGTCACCGCCTGTGTAATCATGCATAAAAGCCTAGTCCATCGACTCAGCACGTCAGCAGTATGGCGTTGTAATCTCAGAGGTAACTCATCAGTCCTCACATCCTAAATGCCAAGGGTGAGGCTCTCGATATGATCCTGTAATATTGCAAGGGTCTTGGCTATGTCCAGATCGCGAAGGACAACCCTCCCTACAGCCTCTCCTGCTGGAACAGCAGCTGCTACTCTCGAGCGCACTACTAGTCGCACTGGTCTGATATCTGCACGAACACATGAGTTTTGATTAGTCTTGAAAATATTTAAAAAGCACAAGAACATTATAAAAGCAATGAATAGAGATATGGTCAGATATTTTTTACCTATGACACCCCACTGCTTGCCAGTCGGCAGCACCAAATATGGGTCACCCTGAAAATCCATCCCGGCATATGGATACTCGGCATAAACCATCTGCTAATGGTTGAACCACTCAAAGAAGGCATTAGAGAATGAAACCTGTGATTGACCAACATGTCTGGCCATAAGGTCAACCCATCTCTACATTCGTGGCTTAGTCGGTGGTGGCAGCTTGATTGAAATGTACTATGGCTGCATCAGTGGGATCTTCTCCAAGGAAAAAGAAGTTAGAATAGAACCATAACCAAAGTTCTTGGATCTTCCGTTTTTCACCTTGGTAAGTTGTTCTTTTATCACCGGAAGTACTGCATCACACCAGTTGAATACCTTTTGGTTCAAGACATTCCAAGGCATACTGCATATAGGACCTATTGGCCAAGTGAAGAGCCACACTAACAACCAACCCAAAAAAGGTGAATAATATAGTCCTTAAGGACCGGTCAGTGAAATCTCTAATACTAATCTTGCCATCCCTACTTGATTGAGATCCATCTCTACAGTATCGGTGAATATAGTCCCTCTTAGATTCACCCCCACAGATGGAACTTGATAGTGAGAGAGGGGCACCATTCCTCGATAAACTGGTCAAAAATTAGATGTCCTCAATAGTTAATGGGATGGATTTGCCTCTAATCTGGAACACTTAGCTGGTAGGATCCCATGCGTTGAGGAAATATTGCAACAAGTTGATTTGTTGCCTCATGCTAGATATGCGGAAAAACTTGAGCAAGCCACAGTTCCACAATGCAATTACCATACCCAGATCATGTAAGGCAACCATGTACTCTTCTTCATGCTCATGTTCATGCCATGTAATGACCATCTTGCTCTAATGAATCTCTGAAAAGCAAACAAGAGAAGAATTGGGATCCTGATTTGGCAAAAAAAAGGCAAAATTTCCATGAAAAATCAGTGCAAAAACTTTCCTCCTTCCGCCCATCTCACCTTTCGATGTATACTAGGTGTGATGGGGAGAGAATGAAATATTCAAACCCCGTAGACTTAGAAAAACTAGAAAACATGCATAGAACTAGAAAAGGAAAGAATGCAATTGAAGAGCTGAGGTTTAGCTCCTACCTGGTCCAGACGGCGCCAAAAATCGTCCCCAGAATCTCTCGGAATCACCTGGTAAAAATTGAGAGGGAAATGCACCTCTAGAACTCCAACAATCCCAAATTTGAATGAAATGGTAAAATGAGAGGTAAAAACAACTTTTATGTTATTACTCACATAATTCAAGTAAGACGTTAATTTTTTAACTCATTTTCTAAACATGTATGAACATTTCTACTCAGTTTGATGGAGAAATTGAACAAGTAGTACGACCGTCAAGAGACTATAGTGTTAATGGTGAATCAAATATCTTTGATTTTTATCATGAGTGGTTTTATGTGAAGTTCAAGTTCGTTAAAAAATAAAACTAGCGATGTGTTATCACTCACGTTGTTCCTTGCTTCCTGTAGGGAATACGGCTGAGGTAACCACTAACCAATCTTTTAGCTGCAGGTCCTAGCCTACCTGCAACTAGAGAGGGGTCTCTCTTTTTAATTTAGCTTTTTTTTGAAGTATTTTAGGCTAGCTATGATGAACAGGGTTTGGTTTTAAATTTGTTGGATGGTGATCTCAGACAAAACTGGGATGCAAGTGTACAACTATTGTTTCCATTGGGCAATGCAGTCACTGCAAGTGTAATTGTTGGAAGAGTTTCTTGTTGAAAAGGTAATGCTACAGAGTAGGATAGGTAGGCTAGAAACAACTTTCAAATATGGAAGTGATGGAATGAAGTCAGGGAGTGAAAGGCAATCAAGAATCTTTCATTATACTGACAGAGGGAAACTGTATGAATATTGTGCAGGAGCAATTAAGAATTCCTAAACAGTATTCAAAATGAAAGAACTAGTGAAAATATGAGCAGTTAAGAATTCATATTCATGACTAATCCTGAAGAAAACATAATTAATAATAGAGATTGAACATAAGGTGCTTTCATACAATTCCTATACTATTCTTCTTCTCTGTTACCAAGATCATGAAACATAGATGAAATTTACAAAATAGAAAACATAAAACACAGTTTAGTATAACTTATTGTTCCATAGCATGACATAGGAATTCTGTAGCAAGTCCCAGAACATCCAATCCACCTTCAGATCATTCAAACATAGTGAACTTCAACATCCATTTGTATTAGCACAGTCTGATATATTACAACGCAGTTTAGAAAGAAGAAATCGTCAACCCCCAATACATCTCTTATACAAGTATATATAGGCATTTTTACAAAATATCCCATAGGGAAATATCTAGACATCAATGTATCCATCTACTCTGACACAATTAATGTCTATTTGTGGAAAAAATGTGCAGCAATAACTGAGGAATTAAAATATCTTTACTCGTTGTGGCAGGTGTCCTCTGTGCTGTTGACCTTTTGACTATGGATGTCGGTGGGTGACCACTTCCTTGAAATGTTGTCCTGTAGTGCTGTCCTTTGACACTTGTTCTGCGCTTTTGAATATTAGCGCAAATTTCACCCACTGTTAATTTGAATTTTATGGTAGCTGAGCCACATTATATAATTTCCTCATGCAGTCAATAAATAAGAAGAGATTCAAACTACTTTAAAAATCTGAAGCAGACTTTTCCACCAATCCTCAGTTGGAAATTGATGTTTTCTTAACTTGTATAATGTTTCATCAGCTTCAGTGTAGGTATAATAATTCGGCCAAACTGGAAAAAGGTGTGCTACCTCATGCTCTATGTAAAACAAATCCTCCAGTTTTCCATATAAATCCTGCCCTGTGGGAGGGACTGCTTCTTTTGTACTGCTGGATGATGCTGTGATTTGATTTTGTATGAAGGTACTGAGCCTATTTGAATATTGTTCCTGTTTTAGTAGCCTTCCAGCACTAGTAACCAGACTAGGGAAACCTTTGGCTTGCAAATTTGCCAGCCTCTATCTAAAAGCATTTACCTCTATTTGCATTTCCTGGCACTTCCTTTCTATAGTCTGGACAAAATTCCTCATGGTCAGCACCTTCTTGACTCTTACTATAGTCTATGTCCTATTTTGGATGTTTAGTGCTACCAGCTGGTCAGCAGTACTAGTATTCAAAAAGTGAATCAATCGAGAAGCTTGCATAGGCTTATTTGCTAGCAATGTTCTGGCTTTATGAGTTTCATGCTGGGCTACAACCATCAATTCTATTTGGTCAAACATGGTTTGTATTCCTGTCCATTTTTCAGCAAGAGATTGGCCAATTTTATTCCACAAAATTGTTTTTATCTCAGTCAAGGTCCTATGGAGAGTGAGGTCTTTCTCCAAGGCCTTTATCTTATTTTCCAGGGCCTTTACTTCCCTGGTTTTCTCAGCAACTGTCATTTTTGACTTATCATAACTAGCCTTAATCTTGGCTAGCTTTTCTTTTCTTTCCTTCATCTCTGCCATTTGCAATTAAAGAGCCTTAATCTCTTTCATCATGGCCTCCATGCTCAAGCTGGCCTCTTGCACTACTGCTGCTGTTGGATCTGCTGAAGTCGATGCACCTATTGCTGAAGTTGAACCTGGGGGAGGTGTTTTTGAAGTAATTGTTGTTGCAGGAGCTGTAATTATTGGAGTTGGTACTATTGGAGCAGTTTGGGATGGTTGAGGGGCCAACACTAGCTGCTTCCCTCATTGAGCTTCCTTCGATGCTTTCTATATTTCCATTATCCTTTCATTCATCCTCATAACTAGACTTACCACATCTTCTACTTCTTGTTGTTGTGTTACTTCTGCAGTTTGAGGATGTATGGTGACTGGCAGCTTCATTTGTTTTGTTAATGTTGCTATGTCTTCCTCCTTTTTTCTAATCAAGGCCTGTGTGCCTTTGGGATCTTTGGGATCATGTCCCAACTCTATGATGATCTCCTCCAAGGATTTTATCCTATTATCCTTGGCCAATGATGATGCCTTTTCCAGCTCTAACTCGGCAGAAGTATTGTATAGAGAGTTCTACAATCTGTGGGCTAATAGAGCCTTGTCTACCAGTGTAGAATAAACCATTTCTCCTGTCTGCTTATGTAATTCAATCTGGTCTAAAGGATGAATGTCTTTTGATAATACCTCCAGATTGGTTCTAATGTAATCCATAGTTGACTGTGGCTGCTGTGTAGTAGGCCTGAAGTGACTGAGTGTCATCTTCCCTACTTCTATATCATAGGCTGCCATTAGCCTTTGCTGATTTGTCGAAGCCATTCTCATTAACTGGTTGTAAAGCTGAAACCTTATAGGATCGTTTCTAGCTTTAATCTCTATGAATGCCTTCTTTATATCCAAGCCCCTTTGGGCTTGCTGTTGGGAGGATGAAACCTCCCCACCTGGTTATTTCTATTGCTCCTGCTGAAAGGAGCTGGATGATTTTTCCAAGATAGGAGGGATCGGTTGCTCAGAATTTCCCTCACCCCTGGTGTTTCCTATGGTCTCTTCAGTTATTTCCTACTCGGCATAGGGGTTTAGCCTTTGCCTTTTTTCTCCTTGCTGGTCTGTGGATGTCCCTGTGGGTGTCCCATTTGTTATATCCCTCTTTTTACCTCTTTCCTCATTGTGCGGGGTTTGCAGCACAGGGATTTCAGGGGCTTTTGTTTGTGTTACAGGGCTTTGCTCTTGTCCCTTTTCTGGATTTGAGGATGGTTGCTCCTCCATTGTGCTTTTTTGTTCAGAATGTTCAATTTCTTTGCCCTTTTCTGCTGATGATATGGCCTCTTTAGTAGGCTGCCTTGAAGTAGCCGTTGATGTGCTTGCTCCCACTAGTTGAGGCTGTGTGAAGGTGACCTGTGCAACATAATCTAGGTCAATCCTTTTCTCAATTTCTTTCATGTCTCTCTCTAATTTTTCTTCTTCAGTGAGCTCTTCATCATTTAAGGTGCCCTCTATCCATTCTAGTTGATTGACATATTGTTCAATGTGGGGGAGTAGCTGGTGCACATATCCTGAAAGCCTATGCTTGATTCTTCTAAGGCTTATGAAGTGTCCAGGGTTATATGGTGCCCAGTAGAAGCTCTGTTTCAGCGTGAGTTATTGTCCTAGCATGTTCTCTGCATCTTTCTATGCTTCTTCCCTTTTGTTGAAAACAAAGGGACCCAACTGGTGTCTGATTTTAAGTTGTGCCTTCTTGTTTTTCCCATAGAAGTGGGTCAAGTCTGCATTACTAAACTACCTGAAATATTCCAAGGCAAAAAGTCTCATCGGGACATATCTTGGCAGCTTATAGGGAGACAACTCACACCCATAAATTTGGATTACTGTGTGGTTTTGGTAGAAGTAGCAATCACCAATGTTGTAGCCCTTAGAGAGATGCAAGATCCTTTGCATTTTAGCAGTAAGCCTGCTAGGAGGAGTCACCATCAATAGGCAAGTAGCTGGGTAAATGAATAGGTCAATAAAATCACAATATGTGTATGGAGAATGGTGGACTTCATGGAAAACTAAGGTAAAATAAACAACAGATCTCCTCTCTCCCTTTAGGTCTAATCTCCTGAGAGGAACCTTGAAACTATCTGGGTGATAGTAGATCAGAAAGTGGTATATATAAGAAGTGTATTTAAACACTCTTTCTCTCTCCATCATCATGAATTGTTCATATATCTTGTTTGCTACGAATGTGGCATAGTCATACATGAAGGCAGGGGGATACCCTAGGGTGAATATGGTTAGGAGAAAGAATACAGTCTCATCCACAAATTCTTCTATTCTGCATCCTAAAATGTATGAAATCATGTCCACCATGAGCTTGCCTACTTCATTAAATGAGGCTTGATGATAGGGAGGAGGATGATCATATTGGCACTGTGGCTCCATAAACAACTGACTAACTCTTGATATTTCTTCCTTAGAGAGCCTTTCACCCTGATCCAGCAAGAGTTTCATTATGAGGGGAACTAGAGTCTGAGGAGGCTCAAAGTTCAACATTTCATTTATAGCTTGAGGAGTGATATAGAAGAGCACAGACCCATCTGGACTGAGAATTGCCCTCAGAGTGGGTTCATAGTGTGCATGGAATAGGTGGATGAAATCAGGTAGCACATTTACTTCTGGAAGGTAATAGATGGCCATGCTAGATTTCCAAATCCCTAGAATATCAGTGTTATTTCTGTGATTGTGTTTGAATTGGCTCACAGCTTTGAGGTGAGAAGTAAGGCCCATCATATCTCTAATTTGAAAGTCTCTGTTTGCTAATGGTAGCCACTCTAAGTCCATGTGTGGAGCATTTAAAGGAGCTATATTCAAGGCTACTAGAGTCTCCATATCTGATAGTGCTGGTATGGATTTCAATGTAGGTGTCAAACAACAATAGGAAGTGGAATTTAGGCTCAGAGGATATTAGCAGAAGTATGAACATTGATTTTCTATCTCAATCCAATCTCTGTGTATGAATTTTATGATGAATAACAAATTTACAACACTTTGACTGGTTTTTTCACATAAAATTTTTGAATTGCAGGCTCTGTGGACTGAGCATCGAGAGAACTGGAGTTGAATTTCGCCCAAACGGGCACAAGTTTACAAAGGGAAAGGGAAACTAAGGGTTCACCTTTAGGAAAATAGGTTGCAATTAATCGGAACAGGGCACTCAGCTAATTTAACTCAAAGTTTGAGCGACTTTTTGAGTTTGTGAGCGAATATAGACGAACAGAGTGTAGGAATAGCTTGTTTACAGAGGAGATTAGTTGAAATTTGTTGGTTTGCTGTGAATTACCAGCTCAATAAGAAATGTCGGACAGGGAAGGATTGGTAGGAGTGCTAACGGAGATAAAATGTAGGTACCATTGGCAATTTTGAATGAGAAGAGAAAAAATAGGGCTTTCAGGTGAAATGCGGATAAATACCTCTTTACAGGGCGTTGTGGGCACTTGACAGATACATGTCGAGCTATGGAGCATTGCTGCGGAGCCGAATTGTAGGTTGACAGGCTGTATAAGCTGCAGAAGGTGATTTGTACGTAAAGGCGCATGCACGTTGTTTACACAATGAAAATACAAAACAGACCAAAAATAGTCGTTTTCACGACTTTTAACCAAATTTTGGAAATTTGGCGCTTTTTGGTACTTTCCTCGGATGACATCATCATGATGTATTTTTTTGTTGGCTAGTGGGTACAGAAGATGACATGGCAGCTGACGTAGATGATGACATCATCATGACACAGCGGAAGGGTGATGACGTCAGCAGGTGACATGGCACAGGTATAGCAGAGTGGCAGGCGACATGGCGGCAACGTCATGTGGTGACATATGCAAGCGGGGAGGGTGGTAAGCGGTTTGCATCGGACCGCTTTTGGTATGGGAGTGGTAAGTGTTAGGGGTGGCCCGATGCAATAGGAGGCCGACAGCTGTCTCGGTGTACGACGGTGAAACCATCGACCATCGGGTACTATCATACTGCTACAAAGGGGCGCCCGATATTCATTTGGGCTGTCGGATCTGGGAGGGCTGATCCTATGGTGGATGAGAGGGCAAAGTGACCAGGGCTTAATGGAAATGCACGCCTGATAAACGTTAATTTTTCGTGGCTTCAGGTGGTTAAAACCTTAGTTTTTGGGTTTAATGTTTTTACGGCACAGGACTATGGTTATTTATTAATCGGACATTAATAAAATTCCAAATGCAATGCGTGCGGGGCGTATGGTATAAATTCATGTGCGGGGGGGGGGGGGTGTTAATATGGTTATTTATTTAACCAAAAGTTAAATAAATACCAAGGGTAAGGAATGCGGAGGGGCTAACGATGGGTCCCAAATGGAGCTAAGGTTTCCCGACTTATGTTTATATAGCTATAGTTGCCATGGGGGGGAATATTTAGTGTTATTTGGGGTTTTTATATAGTTTCTTGTAGAATAGGGGTAGGGAAAATGATTTAGGGAGCTAGATAGTAGGGTTAGATGTTAATATGAGGTATTTGGAATGAAAAGGAATGGATGCATGCTAAGTTTATAGAATGGAAACTTAAGCATAGGGAAATTAATGGATTGTGGAAAGATTAATTTTACACAAGAAATGTGGCTTCTTTTCACTAAGTCAACTCAGATGTCAACTTGGTTCTTTAACAAGAATGGAGAGAAAATGGACTTTTTGGCAGATCCCAAGGTCCTTGAGGGGATGTTAGTGAATGATTTATGAGGAAATGAAAAGGGGAAGTTAGTCATGCCTCCTTGGTGTACCATCAGACAACTACCATGGTGCCAATGCCATAAGTGAGATAAGTATTTCTTGACAAGATAAAATGTAATGATAACCCTGTTTCTGCGACCTCAAACTACCTATCCAGCCTAATACACCTAACATTTTTTCTTCCTTTACATTGGGCGCACTTGAACTGGAAAATCCTGATTGTCCTTTTTTCTTTTGATTGTCCTCCTATATAAATGTACCCTTATCTCTTCCAAGGGCCCAAATTAAGCAGTTGGGCTCCTTAAATTCTCTACCTAGCTAGCCATCTGCCAAGCTTGAACTGTTTGGACAGGTATTGCTTTCTCTATTCTACAACAAAAATTTTAACATGGTATGGTCCAGATTGAATTGTTGGGCCATCCATCAAATGAAATGAGCAGCAATAGCTCCAGATGGTAATCTTGCAAAATAAGATAGCAGTGGCATTTTAAGTAGTGACTTTCTTGGTCTTTGGTTTGGGGTTCATTTTCATTATTTTTTCTGACCACTTGATTTTCTTTCCTTTTGATTATTCTTTTAAGGCATACCCTCTTTTCATATTTTAATTTTCTTTGCCTGTATACAAAATATGGAACCTCTACAACATGCAGGGATTAATATATTTAGCACTTCCATTGTCAATCATGAAAAATGAAACCTATTGGTATAGGAATCTAACAGTGGCTCCACTTGTGGATTTCTTCTCCTGGTGAAAAGCCAAGAACAGCAGGTCAGATTTCCTTATTTTCATTTCTTGCGGTATTGTGAAACTTGCTTGTCCTGGAAACCTTTAATCTTAATCTTTATAACCTAGTATGCAGTACTCTTGTAAGCTGATCTGTGTCAGATTGCAGCTCTACTTCTTGCTGGTTTCTCTTGAGTACTTATCATTTTCTTCATACCTCCCAAGTCCTTTTGTTGATTTCTCATGGTGGATTCAAAATATACACCAAAAGGTGATGTAGTTCCCTCATTTTCTTCAAAATTTGCTGCATTTGGTTCCCTATCTAACTGCTGTAAATAAAAATGTTGAAAATACACCTATTTATGTACAATATGTAGTTTTGTTATGCTCATCCAAGGGGATCAAAATAATGTTTGAGCATTCTCCCATTTACTGGGCCTTCTTCCGTATCTGTGCCATCCAAACTCTTGAGGAAATAAGTGTTGTTACCTTGTACAGCTTGAATGACAAATGGTCCTTTCCAAAGAAAATCAAATTTCCCATGTTTCCCTTTACCTTCCCTCCTGGAGTCCCATTTCAACACTTTGTTTCCTATGAAAAAGTCTTCAACTTTTGTTTTTTTATCAAAGATATTCTTGATTTTATCTTGTAGTATCTGAGTTCTATGATAAACTTCCTCTCTTGTCTGTTGTAAGTGAATCGTTTGATTGATCCTTCTCTGAATGTCATTGGGCTCTGCTTGTATTTCTTGCATTAACTTTATCACAGGGATTCCTAGAGAAGAGAGGAATCTTGCCTCCATTCCATAAATTAACTCATATGGGCTTGTTCCAATGGATCTTTTAGTGGTCAACCTATCTGCTCATAAAGCATTGACAAGTTTTTTGTGCCAATTCTTTTTATTCTCTTTCAGTATCGTTTTGACGATGTTGATGAGGCTTTTGTTGGATGATTCAGCTAGATCATTACCTTGAGGGTAATAGGCTGTGGAATGACCTAGGGTAATATGGTATTTGTGACAAAAACTGATCATTCTTTTGGATTTAAAGGTAGCTGCATTGTCTGTAATGATATTTTCTGGACAACCAAATCTTGATAGGATATTGGTCTCTAGGAATTGCATGATGATTGAGTCATTGGCTTGCCTACAAGGGATGACCTCTATCAATTTGGTAAAGTAATCTGTGGCTGTCAAAATCCATCTATGCTGGCCAGAAGATGAAGGGTGAATTTCCCCAATGAAGTCTAAACCCCATTGTTGAAATGGTCTTTCAGTTCTAATAGGATTGAGGGGCAGAGGTAGTAGCTTTTTCTTGCCTTCAAAGATTTGGCATTTATGGCAAGACATTACAAATTTTTTTACATCAACAAATAGGGAGGGCCAATAAAACCCAACCCTTAGGATTTTATCAGCTGTTGATTTCCAATACAAGTGTCCTCCACAATCTCCTGCATGAATTTCCTTGAGGACATTGTCAGTTTCATCTAAAGTTAGGCAATTAAGCAAAATACCTTCATGATTTTTCCAAAATAATACATTATCTAAGATACAAAACCTTGAAGCTTTCATTTTCAAGAATCTCTTTTTGGTTCTGGATAACCCTAGAGGAGCTTGCAGGTTTAACAATACAAAACATATGTCAGTGTACCAAGGTGATTGTAAGAAGGCTTGATTGATCTGTGGGGTCGCCATCTCCTGTTCGTTATCCAGTTCATTGATGTCTAGGGCTTCAAAGTTGGTTTCAGTCATTAGTTTAGCTAGCCCTTGTCCTTTTATGAGTTTAGTTGGCTTTATCTCAATGTCATATTCTAAAATGTTGGCTACCCATTTCCCTCTTTTGCCTTCAATTCCTTCTTGAGTAAGAATGTATTTAACCATTGCATTAGGAACATAGGCAATTATATGAGAGTACAAAATGTAGACTCTGAAATATTTGATGGATTTCACTAGGGAATATGCTTGTTTTTCAATGATTTGATATTTTAAGGGAGCATCTCTAAGTGCTTTGCTAAAAAAAGAAATGGGTTTCTCACGTCCTGAATCATGTTTTTGCGATAGGACATCAACAATAGTATGCTCAGATGCAAAGGAAAAGATCATAAAATATTTATCAAACCCAAGACTTGTAAGGACAAGAGTTTTTGTCAAAGCTATCTTGATTTCCTCAAAGGATTTCTTGGCTTCTATTGTCCATTTGACTTTAGAATCTTTCTTGAGCATATTATTCAGTAATCTTATTAGCTCGGCCAAGTTGGGAATGAATCTTCTTAGGAAATCTATCTTGCCTAAAAAAGATTGTAATTCTTTGATGTTTCTTGGATGAGGGACTTGGAGGATAGCTTGAATTCTATCCGGGTCTATTCTTATTCCATCTGTTTAAATGATATGACCTAGGAGGTTGCCTTCTTCTAGGCCAAACAGGGATTTCTTTGGGTCTAGGGATATGACATATTTTCTGCAAATTAGGAACACTTGTCTTAGATGTGTTAAATGTTCTTGGTCTGATTTTGAGAAAGCAGTGAGATCATCAAGGTATATGAATAAAAAATCATGGATCTCCTTAGCAAAGGATATGTACATTTCCCTCTAAAATGTGGCTCCTGCATTCTTGAGTCCAAAAGGCATTTTGACATATTTAAAAGTTCCCCAGGGTGTTGTAAAGGTTGTTTTTGTCCTCGTCATCTGGGTGAACTAAGATCTGATTAAATCCTCAGAAACCATCTAACAGGGAAATCCTTGAAGCCCCCACTACCCTTTCTAGGATATGATCCATTTTTGGTAAGGTGTAGTGGTCTTTGAGAGAGACTTTGTTCAAATTTCTCAAGCCAACACAAAGTCTTATCTCCCCAATTTTCTTTCTGGTGGGTACTAGATTTGAAATCCATTCAGAAAATCTGATAGGTTTGATGATTCTGGCTTCAAACATTCATTTTACTTCTTTTTCCATCAGGGGATGGAGGATTGGATTAATCCTCCTCAACTTTTGTTTAAAAGGTTTCTGATTTTCTTTCAAGGGTATAGTATGTTGGATGACTGAAGTATCATAAGACTTTAGATCCTCATAGCTCCAAGCAAACACATCTTGGAACTCTTTAAACAACTCAATGTATTTTCGTTTTTTGTGAGGAGGGAATGTTTTAGAAAGTTTTATAATTTTAGGATTTTCTATGGTCCCAATGTTACATTCCTCAATTTCTGCATTTAGGGGTTGCATTTTTGGCTTTCTAGGGATGTCATTTGAATCAAAAATATCTTCTAAGGGAGTTAAACCTATGGGCAAGAAATTATCCTTTAGCTCAATTACTTCATATTCTTCCTCAATCATTTAACCAAAATCTGTTTGTTTTAGCTTTTGTAAGTTTGCACAGTCAAAGCTTGTTGGATGCAAAATCAGATTTGCTGTATTCACTGATATACCTGGCTCAACTTTGTCAACTTGTTGTTGATCATCAATAGTGCTTGTGTCTATATTTATATTTGAGAATTATTCCTTCATTGTCAAGAAATTATTTATTTGGTTGTCATTCTCAAATACTTTCCAATTTTTTACATTATCTGGGATAGCAGGCCTATGTTTTCTCTCACCAGTGAAGTGGTGATTGGGCTCAAAAGGAAGTTTACAAGTGCTGGAAAAAGTTGCCAAACTATGGGCGTGTAGGTTTTGACTTCTTGGAATTTTAGTGAGCTGAAATTCTAAGAAGCTGTTAAGTAATTTAGTTGCAGCCCCCCCTGTAAGACCTTAGCCTGATATATTTTTAAAAGAATTTCCCTTCATCTATTGTATAATCAAATCTGAGTCCCCTAGAATTCAAATCTTAGTTGCCCCTAGACTTCTAATTTGTTTGAGACCCAATAGAAGGGCTTCATATTCAGCCATGTTATTTGTGCATCTGAAATTTAGCCTATATGCATGACCTTGAGCATGGTCATTCTGCATATTGTGTATCCAAACAACTGCCCCTGCTCCTAATTTGTTTACTGACCCATCAAACTCCAAGTACCATAAGATTTCTTGGTCATGAATAGCCTTAATAGTTTTGCAAGATTGTTTAGTAGGCAGGTTTGGCTTTTGTAACTCATGTGATATGTCATTTTGCTTTGTTGAATCAATCAAACAAAAACCTTTTTTATCTAAAGCACTTGATTGTTCATTCATGCTTTATGTTTGTGTTGTTTTCAGGAGTTTGACCTCAGTTTTGGGACACATGTCAGCATTGTATAAGATAAATGAATCCATGCCAGAGTGAATGGAATAAATGGGGAAGTTTTGGGGCTTTTCTTGACTGCTAACCACATATTTCATCAATGTTTCTCGGTATAATCTCTTTGGCTAGCCAAAGACTGAAATTGTGGCATAGGACATGTCTAGCTACAAAGATCTTTGGAGTTTGGCACCCCAAGATCTGGACAAAAGCATACTATACTTAGGTGGAATGCCAGCTACCACCATATCCATCAAGATTGTCTTAGCTGGATATTGGACTAAAGAAACACAAATATCTTTGATTAGGCCTAGGCACCTGACCTGACTGGAATCAAATGAAAATAAGTCCTTATAAGGTCTGGTGATGTCTACATCTAGCTTTTCCATCACAGACTTAGGCATCAGATTATGGGAAGCTCCTGAGTCAAACATTGCATTATGTAACGCTTTGTCATGTATGTTTAAGCTCAAATAGAATGGGGGAACCCCTCCATCTATTGATTTACCATTGACTTCTGCACCAAAAATTAGTTCTGGTTGATCATCCAAAACATTGAATGCATCCCTATTCTCTGATATTTGCAGTGACCTATTGATTTGCTATCTATAAACTTCATGTTTGGCCAATTGAGAGAGGGGAATGGCAATTTTCAGCTTGCCAATTTCTGTTTCTAAGTTAAAAGGTTTTTCTATCTGATTCTTTACATTTAGGGCAACAAGCTTCTCTTTTTCAGTTGAGCCTTCTTTGACTTTCTCTTGATTATGAGTACTATTATCAGTTACATCTGATTTGTCATTTTTTTTTGGAGGTGTTAGCTTCCTGCTGCACCAGGTATTCATTTTTCATGATTGGCATTTCACAGGCCAAATATGTCATACTTTTCTTGCTGCAATGCTCCATATTTTCTCAAACAGTCTCCATATGAAGAAGGCTACTTCAAGTTCATTCAATTTCCTTCAAATTTTGTAAAGTTATCCCAGTATCGCTATTATTAGTTAAAGGGAGGTCCAAACAGTTTAATCTTGGTCTCCATAGGTTTAAATTTCCTGTTTTAGAATATAGAGATTGTAAATCTGTCCAAACAGTTTAATCTTGGCAGATTCTTAGATAGGTAGAGAAGCAGAGAAGCCCAACAGCTTAATCTGGGCTTCGGAAGAAATAAGGGTAGTATGTAGATAGGAAAGCATCAAAAGAAAATGAATGACGGGTTTACAAGTCTAAGTGCAGCCCCAAATAAAAGAAGAAAAAATGCTAGGCAAGTAGGCTGGGTAGGTAGTTCTAAGGTTGTTGAATTGCTGACTAGTTCCAGGTTTTCAGGTATCATATCATGCAGAACATAATCAACAAGGATTTGTAAGCATAAAAGCTCAAAAGAGGTATAACTGACTCCCCTTCTCTGTTTTCCCCAATCATTAACTAACTTCCCCAAAAGAGGTCAAGATCTGCTTGACACCTCTTAAGTTCCATCATCTTCATAACTCTGGCTTAAGTAAAGATCTGCTTTACTCAAAGTTGTTCCATATTTTCTCCCAAAGTATGGTCCTAACCCCTTGTAACAGCCTAAGCTCTCCCGAACTTAGCCCTTCCTTACCATCTCCATATTAACCACTAAAATTATTATTTAGCTCCCTATTCTTCCCGTCCCCCTTATTAATATTAAGTAAAATCCCCCTATGTAATATCCCTCCACCTGGTTGAAAAATAACCATAACAACTCCTGGGAATTGTTCAGTTTATCAGAAACTCAGCAAGAACCCCGACCTCCAAAACCACCTTCCAGATACGATGGAATCCTTCCAAAGTATAAAATCCCTCCGAGGTAATCGGACCCTTTCCGAAACCTCAAGTACCTTTCACACCCACTTACTTACCCTTTCCTCCTCAAAGCCGTTTTCGCATCGCACCTTCTCACTCTCATCTTCATGCAAATCATCACCATCTATTCCTTGCCGATGCGATATTGTGATATCAGCGATCGGCGATCACAAACACTGAGTGTCCAATCCATTTACCTCTCTATCTCCGGCGATGCGATATTGCGATATCGCGGATTGGCAGTCGCAAGCGCCAAGTCTCCAAACCAATTCCCACCCGTTCCCCGCCGACGCGATATCGCGATATCGCATCGGAGTCTCTTCACCACAGTACATCCAGTATCTCACCACATCGCTCTGTACCAGGGACCCACATCTGACGTCATCCGCCATACATTTGATGCCATGCTTACGTCAACAGCCAGAAAGATGAAAAAGCTTTGCATGGGAAGAAAAATCGCAATTCGGAGCTCCAGATCAAGAAACGGAGGCAGCTTCCGATGCGCGATTAGCGCGACGTGCTAATCGTGCATCGCTATGGGAAATAGGCCATTTCGAGGAATCTTCAAGGAATCTTCTGATTGCTGAGCCCATTGCGCGCCGAAAGAGCCCGAAAGTCGCCCAATCGTGCCAAAGGACCGGTTTAAACACAGCAACAGATCAATCACTGAAGTTTAAAGTGTATCAGATCAAATCAGCAGGCATCAAGCGTGTCAAAGAGTATCAGTCGACGGTGGAAGCCATCAATGTAGCAGCAAAGTGTATCAGCGAATATTTTGTGCAGCGGCCCGAAGCAAGAGAAAATTTAAAATCGTCCAGCAGATTCATAGACGGAGAGCGGAACTACTTGAAGCTCTCAAATCATAATTATTGCACATTCAATTCACAGCAAAGCCGAACTGCAGCCCCGAAGCACATTCACTCCAGCAGCACCGCATCTGGTCCCCAAGGGCCACCTCGTCACCTGTTCCGATCCAGCTGCCCCGAGCGCAGCCAAAAAGATTTACTTGCATTTAATTCCAGCAGCATTTAGATTTTTGAAAAGTTCTAAACAGACCTATCGAGGTCATTTGTAATGATGTCTTTCCGATATTTTGTTTATAAATACCACCCTAAGCAATGTTGTGAGGGGTTGGTTGGTTGGTAGTAGTTGTTGGTCAGTCTTCTTTCCAGCATTTTCTCTGAGCAGAGACTCGCACTGTAACTGTCATAAGTTTCCATAATCAAAGATTGTTGAAAGCATGGATTGTGAAACTACTTGATGTTTCTCTTGGCCAAGGAATGATCACGGAATTCCTGTGCTTCTACATGATCCAATAAGTGTTCCTCTCCTCTGTTTAATTTTTATGTTTTTTTTTACCACCTTTCCGCCTTTCTAAATTGCAGGAAAAAAGAATATCTTAAGGTTTGTTTCATTACACCTTAAGTTCAATTTCTGCGTTTCTCAATGTTTTCTTCAGAAATAGTTATGAGCTTGTATTCTTAAATGATCTAGTTTACGCTGTTTCTTTCACATATGAGTGCATGTCTTAGGAATTCTTAACTGCTCCGGGATCCCACTCATCCATTTCTCCTCTTTGTCAGCATGATGAAATGATTCTCTTTTGCCTTTCATCCCTGATGTTCATTCCATACTTTTAGCAGACCGAGTATTGTATCATGTGTGGCTATCCCGCTCCGTATCCCCTTGTGACCAAGAAAACGCTTGCATGCCTCAATCTGTGACTCCATGCCCAATGGTTCGAAACATATCACACCTTACCGTACCTCTTTGTTCGAGAATCCTACCTTCTTTCCAATCATAATCAACACTCCCTTGAAGACAAAAAGCTAGCCTAAAATCATCAACTAAGGTTGAATCAAAAGGAGATAGCCCTCTCCGACTGCAGGTGGGCTAGAACCTGCAATCAGAAGATTGGTTTGTGGTTACCTCGGCCGTATCCCTATTAGGAGCCTAGGGACAACTTGAGTGATAAAATAATGGCGACCATACTGGGGACCTCCTCAGATAAATCAATGCAACCAGTCTGTAGCCTTACAGAGGAAGAAACCGAATTTTGATCGACCGACCTGTGTGGTTGCATATTTTGAGAAATTTTTCAAAGATATATTAGAAGCTGGCTCCTAGGAAACAAACACGTAATACACGATCAAATCCTGATCCAAATAACCCGCCCATCATTGAAAATCCTAATTTAATTCCGAAGATTGTCAGGGAACAAAAACAAAAAGATTTCTAGACCCTTGTTAGTCTTGAAGCAGTTCAGCCAATTGTTGTACCAACCCCTGTCAAAGTTCTAGTTCGGTCTACCCCGAATTCCTCTGGCTCATCGCCCCCTTCTTCATGTAGCTCTTCCACACCTCGACCCCATATCCATACCCCTTCAGTTACTCCCTCTTCCCCGGTTATTCCTATAATCCCCCTCACTTTAGGTGTTCCGCTCATCCCCGTCATCATGGCTAGATATGCACCATTACAATTACCTGCTAACCCCGGGGCAATGCCTCAGGACTATCAATTGAAAATCACTTACCTTGATGGAACAACCTCTCGCACCGCCCTACAACATACAAAGAAAATGTAGGATTATTTCGAGAGTTACGAGATAGACGATGATAGCGTAAGAATGAAGATCTTTGTTCAAAGTCTAACAGGTGATGTCAGAACCTGGTTTAGGGCACTTCCACCTAATTCAATACTAAATCTGGAAGCCTTATACCAAACCTTCATTAACAGATGGGAGAAAAGGAAGGACCCCCTGCACATACCATCCGAGTATGAATCTATCAAGAGAGGACCCGGGGAAGCTGTCCTGGATTACTGTGCCAGATTTAAAAATGTTTACAATGCGATACCACCAAATTTAAGACCTCCACCCGACCTTGCTTTATACAAATTTCTGGATGGATTTGATGCCGACATGGCGTATCAATTAAGGGAAAGAGCCCCTCAAAGCCTCATAGAAATGCAAGACGCCGCAGTAAGCGTGGAAGCAAACCTTATCGCCAAAAGAAACAGAACCAGATCCGAGAGAAAAACCACTTTCAAAGAAGAACCCTCCTCTTTCGAGTAGAAACTTGATGCAATCATCAGTTCCATGAACAGGATGGGAGATAGGTTAGACAACTTGGAGAGAAAAAATTCATGGGAAAATCAACAGCCCAACACCGTGAGGAACCCAAAATTCAGAAAAACCCAAAACTTGAACATAGGTAGGGCAAATCAGGATCACGACATCGGACCTCCTTTCCAAGAAAACTTTGCTGAGGCATCTACATCTGCTGATCCGACAGATGGCACCCTAATGAACCTGGTTCATTCAGAAAATGGACAAAAATCCTCCTTCACGAAAGAAAACCCACCATACCTTAATATAGAACAGTTCCACACTAAATTGGGAGAGTCCTTTGACTTTAAACAAAGGTATGACACTGCCATATACGAGGCACATAAGCAATACAAACTAAGAACACGGATTGTCGATGTGTCTCTGCCCAGCAAGACAAAGGAGGGAAAACCACCAACAGTCAAACAACTGACAACCATGCCCCAAATTCTCAACAAGTTATTGTGGAAGATGTAACTGATACACATGGTTCTATGGAACAACCTCTGCACTCTTGCCATCCTGAAAAAGACCTGGAGAGCATTCTTGAAAATATTCCCAAAACGAAGATACCACGGACAGTCATACATAGTGATACGGATGCTCCAAAAGGAAATACAGAGAATATGACTGAAAAATAAAAATTCACCAGTGTCAATACCCGGAGCCCAGTAGAAAAACCATTCAGCCTAGAAACCGAAATCGGAAAGCTTAAAATCTCCATCCCCCTCTTAGAACTGGCTAAGCATGCTGTGTATAGACAACAAATTCAAAAATCGCTCTAATTGCCTAAAGTTAGGGATGATGTAAACATTCTAGATGACACCCCTGAACTACTGTTCGGGCCAGAGGTTGACGGAAAAACAACATTCAGACCTGTTCCGCCTTTCTATATCAGCCTGCACATACACGATAAGATACGCCACAATGCTATGTTTGATTCAGGCGCCTCACACAACCTCATGCCCAAAGCTATAATGGAAAAGTTAAAACTCGATGTCACCCGACCCTATGAATATCTGTATTCGTTTGATTCAAGTCAGGTCAAATGCCTAGGCTTAATCAAAGATCTTTGCGTATCCTTAGTCCAATTCCCGAACAAGACGATCTTAATGGATGTAGTAGTTGCTGACATCCCCACAAAGTATGGCATGCTGCTATCCAGATCATGGGGAGCAAAATTGCAAGGATCCCTTCAACACGACCTCTCTTACGCCACTATATCCGTCTTTGGGCAACCAAAGAGACTTTATAGGGAGACACTAATGAAATATGTGGTAAGTAGTGAGGAGAAACCCCAAAATTTTCCGATATACTTGATCCATTCTGATATGGATTCTTTTATTTTGTTTAACGATAATACAAGTCTTCTAACTCCTGATAAACCACTATCCCTAGAACAAGAGACCAATGCTAGTGAGAGGCCAGTTGCCAACTCGCTTGAAATTGTCTCAACAGCCCGGGCAACCAGCACAGGACAGGAAGAAAATCCCGAAACAGAAGTCGTCGGCTCATTCGCTCCACATGCCCCTCAAATCCCCAATACACGACTTGGACCAAAGGTCTCATGGTATTTAGAATTTGATGGTGCAGTTAACAAGTTAGGAGCAGGGGCTGGAGTGTGGATTTTCAATGCTCACGAGAATCATGCACAAGGCCACGCCTACAGACTCAATTTTAGATGCACAAACAACATGGTAGAGTACGAAGCCCTTCTCTTAGGTCTCAAGCTGCTCAAAACCCTGGGAGCCACCACAATTTCCATCGTAGGTGATTCGGACCTCATTATACAACAGATAAAGGGCAACTTCGTCGCTAATGATAGTATAATGAGAGCTTACAGAGCCACTGCTAGCGAATTGCTTAGCACCTTCAGTGATTTTGAGTTGGCCAAAATCGCACGAGAACATAATATTCATGCTCATAGCCTAGCTACCTTCGCTAGCACATGTAGCCTTTCCTTTGGACCAAATCACCGCTTCACTGCAGAAGTAAAACACAGACCGTCTGTTCCTAACAATATAGAAAGTTGGCAGGTATTCCAAGATGATGGCCAGATTAACAATTTTTTGAATCTGGAAGGTGAATTCTCTAGCACGAACATTGACATGGACATTACACCTGAAACACAACAATTAGCAGAAGAAGATCGTCTGACCCTAATAGCCCCCATGGCTGAACAGATACTCAGCCCAACTATTTTTGAAAGCACAAATATAGGGCAACTGAAACAGTCTGGCTCACCTAAGGCAGCCGAGGTAGAAGAAGAATTTATGGACCTAAAAGGAAATATTTTGCCTGCTGGCCTTACCCCATTGGAAGACATGTTTGATGACAACGATGTGGCCAGAAAACCAAAAATGGAACCTTTGGATGCCGCCATAGAAGAATACAACATAGGAACAACAGAACATCCCAAGATGATTAAACTTTCCAAAAACCTGCCTCCTGACCAAAAGCCCAAATATGTGGATCTGTTCAAAGAATTTCAAGACGTATTTGCCAGGAGTTCTGAGGACTTGAAGTCCTATGACACTTCAGTAATCCAGCATACCATTCCCCTAAGGCTGAACCAGAAACCGTTCAAACAAAAACTCAGAAGAATCAACCCCATGCTTCTCCCTATGATTGAAAAAGAAATAAGAAGAATGTTTGAAGCAGGGATCATTGCGCCTATCAGATTCTCGGAATGGGTATCTAACTTAGTTCCTACCAGGAAGAAAACAGGAGAGATAAGACTGTGTGTAGACTTGAGAAATCTAAACCAAGTCTCCCTAAAATACCACTACCCGTTACCTAAAATGGATCACATCTTGCAAAGAGTGGTGGGTTCTTCTAGGATCTCTCTACTTGACGGATTCTCAGGATTTAACCAAATTCTGGTTCACCAGTAGATCAGGACAAAACAACTTTTACTACACCCTGGGGAACGTTCAAATACGTTAAAATGCCTTTTGGGCTGAAAAACGCCAGCGCCACCTTTCAGAGGGCAATGGATATCGCGTTCGCTAAGGAAATACACGATTTCCTTGTAGTTTACTTGGATTACCTGACCCCATTTTCCAAATCTGACTCGCAACACCTTAAGCACTTAAGGAATTTTTTTATCACATGTAGGAAATACGGCATTTCCTTGAACCCAAAGAAGTCCCTATTCGCCCTGGAGGAAGGCAGGTTATTAGGGCATATAATATCAAAAGATGGGATCAGAATCGACCCAGAAAGAATTCAGGCTATCCTCCAAATCCCTTACCCAAGAAACACGAAAGAGTTACAAGGATTCCTCGGAAAAATCAACTTCCTGAGAAGATTTATCCCCAATTTAGCTGAGCTAATAAGGCTATTGAGCAACATGCTAAGAAAGGACGCCAAGGTGAGATGGTCCCTTGAGGCCAAGCAAGCTTTCGAGAGTATAAAAACGGCCTTGACTCAAACACCTGTCCTTACCAGTCCTCAATTTGACAGAGACTTTATCATTTTTTCTTTCGCATCAGAACATACCATAGCCAGAGTCCTTCTGCAGAAAGATGATCAGGGCAATGAGAAACCAATAGCTTTCTTCAGCCGAGCTTTGAGAGACGCGCCCCTAAAATTTCAGATCATGGAAAAGCAAGCTTACGCCCTAGTCAAAGCCATTAAAGACTTCAGAATTTACATCCTCTACTCTCATGTGATCGCATATGTCCCCAATGCTGTTGTAAAGGATATATTAACTCAAGAAGGATTGGAAGGCAGGAGAGGTAAATGGATCGCTAGCATCCTTGAGTATGACATTGAGATAAAGCCCACCAAGCTTGTAAAGGGACAAGGGCTAGCTAAGCTAATGGCCGAAACAAATTTCCAAGCACTTGACATTAATCAGCTGGACGATGTAGGGGAGCAGGCGACTCCACAGATCAGTGATACCTTCACACAGTGCCCTTGGTACTCTGATATTTGCTTTGTATTGTTAAACCTGTGCACTCCCCCAGGATTGTCTAGAACTAAAAAAATATTTTTAAGAATGAAATCATCAAACTTCTGCGTCATAGATGGTGCTTTATTTTGGAAAAATTATGAAGGCATTTTGCTTAAATGTTTAACTAAATATGAAACTAACAGCGTTATGAGAGAATTTCATGCAGGTGATTGCGGAGGCCACTTATATTGGAAATCCACGACGGACAAGATCTTACAAGCTGGTTATTACTGGCCCTCTTTGTTTACAGATATGAAAACATTTACTGCCTCATGCCACAAATGCCAAATCTTTGAAGGAAAAAGAAAACTATTGCCTCTGCCCCTAAAGCCCATTTCAACCGAGAAGCCTTTTCAACAATGGGGTCTTGACTTCGTTGGAGAAATTCATCCCTTCTCCTCAGGCTAGCACAAATGGATTTTGACAGCCACCGACTATTTCACCAAATGGATTGAAGCCATCCCGTGTAGGCAAGCCAATGATTCCACCATCATCCAATTTCTAGAGACCAACATCCTGTCTAGATTTGGCTTCCCGGAGAAAATCATTACCGACAATGCAGTTGCTTTCAAATCTAATAAAATCATTAGCTTTTGCCACAAATACCACATTACCTTAGGTTACTCCACGGCCTACTACCCGCAAGGCAATGGCCTGGCCGAGTCTTCCAATAAGAGCCTCATCAATATCATAAAGAAGATGCTAGAAGAGAATAAAAAGAACTGGAACAAAAAGCTCACCAGCTCCCTATGGGCAGACCGAATGACCACCAAAAAATCCATCGGGTTGAGCCCCTATGAACTTGTGTATGGCATGGAAGACATGTTTCCTTCATCTCTGGACATAGCAACTATCAAACTGTTGCAAGAAATTCAGGCTGAGAAGAACGACATGCAAAGAAGAATTAATCAGACCATTCACCTTCAGCAAACCAGAGAGGAAGTTTTCAATAGAGCTCAAGGTCTACAAGAAAAACTCAAGAAGATGTTCGACAAGAGAACCAAAGCAGAGGATTTCTGGGTAGGCAGAAAAGTCCTAAGATGGGATGCAAGAAGGGAAGACAAGGGAAAACATGCAAAATTTGATTTTCTGTGGAAAGGTCCATACGTTATCAGCACTGTGCAAGGAAATAACACCTACTTTCTCAAATCTCTTGATAACAGCACAACGGAAGAAGGCCCGATCAATGGCCTGATGTTGAAGCACTACAATGACCCTCCTGCCTGAAAGAGCAGTTGGTAGTTGGTTTGTACATATTTGTAAATATCAGTTTTGACTTTTTAGAGTTTATAATACTGGAAGCATGCGGAAGAAAGTAGGCAATGCTTCCTAGTTTTGCAGAAGACAGCAAGAAACTAAAAACCAAGGCGTTTTGGCCTAGTGTTCTTGACTCCTCAGAAGGAGAAGCCATCCCTGATTGGAGCCACTGTTAGCTTCCTGCTACAGCAGGTATTCATTTTTCATGATTGGAATTTCACAGACCAAATATGGCGTACTTTGCTTGCTGCAATACTCCATATTTGCTCAAATAGTCTCCATATGAAGAAGGCTACTTCAAGTTCATTCAATTGCCTTCAAGTTTTGTAAAGTTATCCCGGTATCACTATTATTAGTTAAAGGGAGGTCCAAATAGTTTAATCTTGGTCTCCCTAGGTTTAAATTTCCTATTTTAGAATATAGAGATTGTAAATCTGTCCAAACAGTTTAATCTTGGCAGATTCTTAGATAGGTAGAAAAGAAGAGAAGCCCAACAGCTTAATCTGGGCTCCGGAAGAAATAAGGGTAGTATGTAGATAGGAAAGCATCAAAAGAAAATGAATGATGGGTTTGCAAGTCTAAGTGCAGTCCCAAATAAAAGAAGAAAAAATGCTAGGCAAGTAGGCTGGGTAGGTAGTTCTGAGGTTGTTGAATTGCTGACCAGTTCCAGGTTTTCAGGTATCATATCATGCAGAACATAATCAGCAAGGATTTGTAAGCATAAAAGCTCAAAAGAGGTATAACTAACTCCCCTTCTCTGTTTTCCCCAATCATTAACTAACTTCCCCAAAAGAGGTCAATATCTACTTGACACCTCTTAAGTTCCATCGTCTTCATAACTCTGGCTTGAGTAAAGATCTGCTAAACTCAAAGTTGTTCCATATTTTATCCCAAAGTATGGTCCTACCCCCTTGTAACAGCCTAAGCTCTTCCGAACTTAGCGCTTCCTTACCATCTCCATATTAACCACTAACATTATTATTTAGCTCCCTATTCTTCCCGTCCCCCTTATTAATATTAAGTAAAATCCCCCTATGTAATATCCCTCCCCCTGGTTGAAAAATAACCATAACAACTCCCGAGAATTTTTCAGTTTATCAGAAACTCAGCAAGAAACCCGACCTCCAAAACCACCTTCCAGATACGATGGACTCCTTCCAAAGTATAAAATCCCTCCGAGGTAATCGGACCCTTTCCGAAACCTCAAGTACCTTTCACACCCACTTACTTACCCTTTCCTCCTCAAAGCCGTTTTCGCATTGCACCTTCGCACTCTCATCTTCATGCAAATCATCACCATCTGTTCCTCGCCGATGCGATATTGCGATATCGGCGATCGGTGATCACAAACGCAGAGTGTCCAATCGATTTACCTCTCTGTCTCTGCCGATGTGATATTGCAATATCGCCGATCGACAGTCGCAAGCGCCAAGTCTCCAAACCAATTCCCACCCTTTCCCCGCCGACGCGATATCGCGATATCGCATCGGAGTCTCTTCACCACAGTACATCCAGTATCTCACCATGTCACTCTGTACCAGGGACCCACATCTGACGTCATCTACCATACAGCCCACGCCATGCTTACGTCAGCAGCCAAAAAGCCGAAAAAGCTTCGCGCGGGAAGAAAAATCGCACTTCGGAGCTCCAGATCAAGAAACGGAGGCAGTTTTCGATGCGCGATTAGGACGAAGCGCTAAGCACGCATCGCTATGGGAAATAGGCCATTTCAAGGAATCTTCAGGGAATCTTCTGATTGCTGAGCCCATTGCACGCCGAAAGAGCCCGAAAATCGCCCGATCATGCCAAAGGATCCGGTTTAAATACAAAAGCAGACCAATCATAGAAGTTTAAAGTGTATCAGATCAAATCAGCAGGCATCAAGCATGTCAAAGAGTATCAGTTGACGGCGGAAGCCATCAATGTAGCGGCAAAGTGTATCAGCGAATATTTTGAGGAGCGGCCCAAAGCAAGAGAAAATTTAAAATCGTCCAACAGATTCATAGAAGGAGAGCGGAACTACTTAAAGCTCTCAAATCATAATTATTGCACATTCAATTCACACCAAAGCCGAACTGCAGCCCTGAAGCACATTCACTCCAGAAACACCGCATCTGGTCCCCAAGGGCCACCTCGTCACCTGTTCTGATCCAGCTGCCCCCAACGCAGCCAAAAAGATTTACTTGCATTTAATTCCAGCAGCATTTAGATTTTTGAAGAGTTCTAAACAGACCTGTCAAGGTCATTTGTAATGATGTCTTTCCGATATTTTGTTTATAAATACCACCCTAAGCAATGTTGTGAGGGGTTGGTTGGTTGGTAGTAGTTGTTGGTCAGTCTTCTTTCCAGCATTTTCTCTTAGCAGAGACTTGCACTGTAACTGTCATAAGTTTCCATAATCAAAGATTGCTGAAAGCATGGATTGCGAAACTACTTGATGTTTCTCTTGGCCAAGGAATGATCACGGAATTCCTGTGCTTCTACATGATCCAATAAGTGTTCCTCTCCCCTGTTTAATTTTTATGTTTTTTTTTACCACCTTTCCACCTTTCTAAATTGCAGAAAAAAAGAACAGCTTAAGATTTGTTTCGTTACACCTTAAGTTCAATTTCTGCGTTTTTCAATGTTTTCTTCAGAAACAGTTATGAGCTTGTATTCTTAAATGATTTGGTTTACGCTGTTTCTTTCACATATGACTGCATGTCTTAGGAATTCTTAACTGCTCCGGGATCCCACTCATCCATTTCTCCTCTTTGTCAGCATGATGAAAACATTCTCTTTTGCCTTTCATCCCTGATGTTCATTCCATACTTTCAGCAGACCGAGTATTGTATCCTGTGTGGCTATCCCGCTCCGTATCCCCTTGTGACCAAGAAAACGCTTGCATGCCTCAATCTGTGACTCCATGCCCAATGGTTCGAAACTTATCACACCTTACCGTGCCTCTTTGTTCGAAAATCCTACCTTCTTTCCAATCACAATCAACACTCCCTTGAAGACAGAAAGCTAACCTAAAATCATCAACTAAGGTTGAATCAAAAGGAGAGAGCCCTCTCCGATTGCAGGTGGGCTAGAACCTGCAATCAGAAGATTTGTTTGTGGTTACCTCGGCCGTATCCCTATTAGGAGCCTAGGGACAACCTGAGTGATGATAGGAGGGTTATTCAAATCTTCTGTTGAAGGATGGGGTGTGGATGAATTGTTTCTTGAAGGTTGTATATCTGATATATCCTCCACAGTGACTTCCTTTTGTTGGGTTTTATGAGAGGATTCTGTTCAGACAACTTTATCCTTTGTTTTCTTCAGTTGTTTAGTATCTTTCAGATTGGTAGGCTGAGGCACATCTATGGTTCTACTTCTCAATTTTTACTATTTATGAACCTCATAGACTGCTACATCATAGTCTTCTCTAAAATCAAATGACTCTCCAGATTTGGTTTGAAATTGATTGAATTGATGGGCCTCTTGGTCATCTTGAGTTAGGAAAACTTGTTCTTCGCTGTCTAGGCCCATTAAGTTAATGCGAGAGTCCTCTGTGGGTTCACTTGAGGTTGAGGCCTCCACATAATTCTCTTGAAATGGAGGTCTGATATTCTGATCAGGTCCAGTCCTTCTAGTAGCATGGTTTTGGCCTTTTCTAATGTTTGCAGTTCTAGTAGAGCTACTCGGTTTCCCTTCCCAGGATGATTTTATTTGAATGGTCTCTACCCGGTCTCCCAATCTGTCCATTCCTTTGATGATTGCATCAAGTTTTTGCTCAAATGCTGAAGTTTCTTCTTTGAATGTTGTTCTTCTCTCAGTTCTAGCTCAGTTTCGTTTGGCACTCAGGTTTGCTTCTACACTAACAGCTACATTCTGCATGTCTGTTAGGCTTGGAGGGGCTCTTTCCCTTAGCTGATATGCCATGTCTGAGTCAAATCCATCAGGGAATTTGATCAAGGCTAAGTCAGGTGGGGATCTAAGGTTTTGAGGGATATCATTGTATGCATTGTTAAATCTAGCACAATAATCTTGGACAGTCTCTTGTGAACCCCTTTTTAAATTGTCATATTCAGTTAATATGTGTAAAGGGTCTTTCTTCTTTTCCCATCTATTTAAGAATACTTGATATAGGGCCTCGGGATCAGCTATAGAATTTGTAGTAAGAGACCTAAACCAGGTCCTTACATCACCAGTTACACTTTGAACAAAGATCTTCATCCTTACTCCATCATCATCAATTTCATAGTTTTCAAAATAGTCCTGCATCTTCTTGGTGTGCATTTGGGCTGTATAGGAACCAACACCATCAAAGTAAGTAATATTACTTTGATAATTCTGAGTCATAGCCCCTGGGTTGGCAGGTAGTTGTAAAGGAGCATAACGATTTGCCATAGTTACAGGGATAAATGGCACAACATGAAGAAATGGGACAGCTGGAACAACAGGGACGATGGTAGATATGTGTGTAGTAGATGGGGGAGTAGGGAATGTGCCTTGAGAAGTGGATGAAGAACTAGGGGAAGAAGGAGCAGTATGAGGACGAACTGAAGCTTTACCAGGGGTTGGAATATAGCTTTGCTGAAATGTTTCAGGACTTGAATAAGCAAAGTCTTCTTGTTGCTCTTGTTTCCTAAGGATCTTAGGAATTAAATTGGGATTTTCAAAAACAGCTGGAGGATCTGGGTCAGGATTTGACCTTGTGTAACGAGTTTTCTTCTTTGGAGCCAGCTTCTAGATTTGTTTTTGGTGTTTTCTGAGAATGTTTTCAATCACAATTTAGACAATACTTTATAGGAGATTCTTTTGAAACATAGGAAGCCTGAAATCTGCTTTGACTCTGTTTAAACAAGGAAACTTATTTTTCCCCAGCGGAGTCACCAATGATGTTATCATTCAGGTTGTTCCCTGCTTCCTGTAGGGAATACGGCCAAGGTAACCACTAACCAATCTTTTAGCTGCAGTTCCTAGCCTACCTGCAACCAGAGAGGGCTCTCTCTTTTTAATTTAGCTTTGTTTTGAAGTATTTTAGGCTAGCTATGATGAACAGGGTTTGGTTTTAAGTTTTTTGGATGGTGATCTCATACAGAACTGGGATGCAAGTGTATAACTGTTTTTTCCATTGGGCAATGGAGTCACAGTAAGTGTAATCGTTGGAAGAGTCTCTTGCTGAAAAGGTAATGATACAGAGCAGGATAGGTAGGCTAGAAACAATTTTCAGATATGGAAGTGATGGAATGAAGTCAGGGAGTGAAAGGAAATCAAGAATCTTTCATTATACTGACAGAGGGAAACTGTATGAATATTTTGCAGGAGCAATTAAGAATTCCTAAACAGTATTCAAAATGAAATAACTAGTGCAAATATGAGTAGTTAAGAATTCATATTCATGACTAATCCTGAAGAAAACATAATTAATAACAAAGATTGAACATAAGGTGCTTTCATACAAATCCTATGCTATTCTTCTTCTCTGTTACCAAGATCATGAAACATAGATGAGATTTACAAAATAGAAAACATAAAACATAGTTTAGTATAACTTATTGTTCCATAACATGACACAGGAATTCTGTAGCAAGTCCCAGAACATCCAATCCACCTTCAGGTCATTCAAACACAATGAAATTCAACCACCATTTGTATTAGCACAGTCTTATATATTACAGCGCAGTTCAGAAACAAGAAATCATCAACCCCCAATACATCTCTTTTACAAGTATATATAGGAGCTTTTACAAAATATCCCATAGGGAAATATCTAGACATCAATGTATCCATCTACTCTGACACAATTAATGTCTATTTGTGGCAAAATTGCGCAGCAATAACTAAGGAATTAAAAGATCTTTACTCATTGTGGCAGGGGTCCTGTGTGCTGTTGACCTTCTGACTCTGGCTGTCGATGGGTGAGCGCTTCCTTGAAATGTTGTCCTGTAGTGCTGTCCTGTGACACCTATTCTGCGCTTTTGAATATTAGCGTGAATTTCACCCACTGTTAATTTGAATTTTGTGGTAGCTGAGCCACATTATACAATTTCCTCATGTAGTCAATAAATAAGAAGAGATTCAAACTACTTTAAAAATCTGAAGCAGACTTTGCCTGCAATCCTCAGTTGGCAATTGATGTTTTCTTAACTTGTATAATGTTTCATCAGCTTCAGTGTAGGTATAACAATTCGACCAAATTGGAAAAAGGTGTGCTACCTCATGCTCTATGTAAAACAAATCCTCCAGTTTGTCATATAAATTCTACCCTGTGGGAGGGACTGCTTCTTCTGTACTGTTGGATGATTCTGTTATTTGATTTTGTATGAAGGTACTGAGCCTGTTTGCATACTGTTCCTGTTTTAGTAGCCTTCCAGCACTAGTAACCAGATTGGGTAAACCTTTGGCTTGCAAATTTTCCAGCCTCTCTCTAAAAGCATTTACCTCTATCTGCATTTCCTGGCACTTCATTTCTATATTCTGGACAAAATTCCTCATGGTCAACACCTTCTTGACTCTTATTATAGCCTCTTTCCTATTCTGGATGTTTAGTGCTGCCAGCTAGTCCCCAGTACTAGTATTCAAAAAGTGAATCAATCGAGAAGCTTGCTCAGGCTTATTTGCTAGCAATGTTCTGGCTTTATGAGTTTCATGCTGGGCTATAACCATCAATTCTCTTTGGTCAAACATAGTTTGTATTCCTGTCCATTGTTCAGCAAGAGATTGGCCAATTTTATTCCACAAAATTGTTTTTATCTCAGTCAAGGTCCTATGGAGAGTGAGGTCTTTCTCCAGGGGCCTTTATCTTATTTTCCAGGGCCTTTACTTCCCTGGTTTTCTCAGCAACTGTCATTTTTGACTTATCATAGCTAGCCCCAATCTTGGCTAGCTTTTCTTTTGTTTCCTTCATCTCTGCCATTTGCAATTGAAGAGCCTTAATCTCTTTCATCATGGCCTCCATGCTCAAGCTAGCCTCTTGCACTACTGCTACTATTGGATCTGCTGAAATCGATGCACCTGCTGCTGAAGTTGAACTTGGGGGAGGTGCTGCTGAAGTAACTGCTATTGCAAGAGCTGTAATTATTGGAGTTGGTACTATTGGAGCAGTTCGGGATGGTTAAGGGGCCAACTTTGGCTATTTCCCTCGTTGAGCTTCCTCCAATGATTTCTCTGTTTCCATTATCCTTTCATTCATCCTCATAAGTAGACTTACCACATCTTCGACTTCTTGTTGTTGTGCTACTTCTGCAGTTTGAGGATGTGTGGTGATTGGCAGCTTCATTTGTTTTCTTAGTGCTGCTATGTCTTCCTCCTTTTTTCTAAGCAAGGCCTGTGTTCCTTTGGGATCTTTGGGATCATGTCCCAACTCTATGATGATCTCCTCCAAGGATTTTATCCTATTATCCTTGGCCAACAATGATGCCTTTTCCAGCTCTAACTCGAAAGAAGTACTGTATAGAGAGTTTTGCAATCTGTGGGCTAATAGAGCCTTGTCTGCCAGTGTAGAATAAACCATTTCTCCTGTCTGCTTATGTAATTCAATCTGGTCTAAAGGATGGATATCTTTTGCTAATACCTCCAGATTGGTTCTAATGTAATCCGCAGCTAACTATGGCTGCTGTGTAGTAGGCCTGAAGTGACTGAGTGTCATCTTCCCTACTTCTATATCATAGGCTGCCATTAGCCTTTGCTGATTTGTCAGAGCCATTCTCATTAACTGGTTGTAAAGCTGAAACCTTATAGGCTCGTTTCTAGCTTTAATCTCTATGAATTCCTTCTTTATAACCGAGCCCCTTTGGGCCTACTATTGGGAGGATGAAACCTCCCCACTTGGTTGTGTCTCTTGCTCCTGCTGAAAGGAGCTAGCCGATGTTTCCAAGATAGGAGGTATCTACTGCTCAGAAGTTCCCTCACCCCTGATGTTTCCTATGGTCTCTTCAGTTATTTCCTCCTTGGCATAGGGGTTTAGCCTATACCTATTCTCTCCTTGCTGGTCCGTGGACATCCCTGTGGGTGTCCCATATGTTCTATCCCTCTTTTAACCTCTTTCCACATTGTGAGGAGTTTGCAGCATAGGGATTTCAGGTGCTTTTGTTTGTGTTACAAGGCTTTTCTCTTGTCCCTTTTCTGGATTTGAGGATGGTTGCTCCTCCATTGGGCTTTGCTGTTCAGAATGTTCAATTTCTTTGCCCTTTTCTGCTGATGATATGGCCTCTTTAGCAGGCTACCTTGAAGTAGCAGTTGATGTGCTTGCTCCCACTGGTTGAGGCTGTGTGAAGGTGACCTGTGCAACATAATCTAGGTCAATCCTTTTCTCAATTTCTTTCATGTCTCTCTCTAATTTTTCTTCTTCAGTGAGCTCTTCATCATCTAAGGTGCCCTCTATCCATTCTAGTTTATTGGCAATATTGTTCAATGTGGGGGAGTACCTGGTGCACATATCCTGAAAGCCTATGCCAGATTCTTCTAAGGATTATGAAGTGTTCAGGGTCATATGGTGCCTAGTAGAAGCTCTGTTTCAGCATGAGTTCTTGTCCTAGCATGTTGTTTGCATCTTTCCATGCTTCTTCCCTTTTGTTGAAAACAAAGGGACCCAACTAGTGTCTGATTTTAAGTTGTGCCTTCTTGTTTTTCCCATGGAAATGGGTCAAGTTTGCATTACTGAATTGCCTAAAATATTCCAAGGCAAAAAGTCTCATCGAGACATATCTTGGCAGCTTATAGGGAGACAACTCACACCCATAAATTCAGATTACTGTGTGGTTTTGGTAGAAGTGCCAATCACCAATGTTGTAGCCCTTAGAAAGATGCAAGATCCTTTGCATTTCAGCAGTAAGCCTGGTAGGACGAGTCACCATCAATAGGCAAGTAGCTAGGTAAATGAATAGGTCAATAAACTCACAATATGTGTATGGAGAATGGTGGACTTCATGGAAAACTGAGGTCCAATAAATAACATATCTCCTCTCTCCCTTTGGGTCTAATCTCCTGAGAGGAACCTTGAAACTATCTGGGTGATAGTAGAGCAGCAAGTGGTATATATAAGAAGTGTATTTAAACACTCTTTGTCTCTCCATCATCATGAATTGTTCATGTATCTTGTTTGCTATGAGTGTGGCATAGTCATACATGACAGTAGGGGGCTTCCTTGGGGTGAATATGGTTAGGAGAAAGAATACAGTCTTATCCACAAATTCTCCTGTTTTGCATCCTAAAATGTATGAAATCATGTCCACCATGAGCTTGCCTATTTCATTAAATGAGGCCTGATGATAGGGAGGAGGATGATCATATTGGCACTGTGGCTCCATAAACAGTTTACTAACTCTTGATATTTCTGCCTTAGAGAGCCTTGCACCCTGATCCAACAAGAGTTTCATTATGAGGGGAACTAGAGTGTCAGGAGGCTCAAAGTTTAGCATTTCATTTATAGCTTGAGGAGTGATATAGAAGAGCACAGACCCATCTTGACTGAGAATTTCTCTTAGAGTGGGTTCATAGTGTGCATGGCATAGGTGGATGAAATCAGGTAGCACATTTACTTCTGGAAGGTAATAGATGGCCTTGCTCGATTGCCAAATCCCTAGAATATCAGTGTTATTTCTGTGATTGTGTTTGAATTGGGTCACACCTTTAAGGTGAGAAGTAAGGCCCATCATATCTATGATCTGAAAGTCTCTATCTGCTAATGGTAGCCACCCTAAGTCCATGTGTGGAGCATTTAAAGGAGCTATGTTCAAGGCTACTGGAGTCTCCATATCTGATAATGCTGGTATGGATTGCAATGTAGGTGTCAAACAACAATAGGAAGTGGAATTTAGGCTTAGAGGATATTAGCGGAAGTATGAACACTAATTTTCTATCTCAATCCAATCTCTGTGTATGAAGTTTATGATGAATAACAAATTTACAGAACTTTGACTGGTTTTTTCACATAAAATTGTTGAATTGCAGGTTCTGTGGACTGAGCGCCGAGAGAAGTGGAGTTGAATTTCGCGCAAAGGGGCACAAGTTTGCAAAGGGAAAGGGAAATTGAGGGTTTCCCCTTAGGAAAATAGGTTGCAATTAATTGAAACAGGGCGCTCGGCTAATTTAACTCAAAGTTTGAGCGATTTGTGGAGTTTGTGAGTGAATATAGATGAACAAAGTGTAGGAATAGCTTGTTTGCAGAGGAGATTAGTTGAAATTTGCTGGTTTGCTGTGAATTACTAGCTCAATAAGAAATGTCGGACAGGGAAGGATTGGTAGTTGTGCTAATGGAGATAAAATGCAAGTACTGTTGGTAATTTTGAACAGAGAAGAGAAAAACCAGAGCTTTCGAGTGAAATAAGGATAAATACCTCTTTACAGGGCGTTGTGGGCACTTGACAGGTAGAGGTCAAGCTATGGAGCGCTGCTGTGGAGCCGAATTGCAGGTTGACAGACTCTATAAGCTACGGAAGGTGATTTGTATGTAAAGGCACATGCACATTGTTTACATAGCGAAAATATAAAACAGACCAAAAATAGTCGTTTTCACGACTTTTAACCAAATTTTGGAAATTTGGCACTTTTTGGCACTTTCCTCGGATGACATCATCATGACGTATTTTTTAGTCAGCTAGCGGGTATGGAAGATGATGTGGAAGCTGACGTAGATGATGATGTCATCATGACATGGTGGTAGGGTGATGATGTCAGCGGGTGACATGGCACAGGTACAACAGAGTGGTAGGTGATGTGGCGGCAATGTCATGTGGTGATGTAGGCAAGCAAGGAGGGTGGTAAGCAGTTTGCATCAGACCGCTTTTGGTACGGGAGTGGTAAGCGTCAGGGGCATCCCGATGCAATAGGAGGCTGACAACTGTCCTGGTGTACGACGGTGAAACTGTCGACCATCGAGTACTATCATACCGCTACGAAGGGGCGCCCAATATTCATTTGGTCCGTCGGATCTGGGATGGCCGATCCTACGGTGGATGGGAGGGCAAAGTGATCTGGGCTTAATAGAAACATGTGCCCGATAAATGTTAATTTTTCACAGCTTCGGGTGGTTAAAACCTTAGGTTTTGGGTTTAATGTTTTTACGACACGGGACTATGGTCATTTGTTAATCGGACATTAATAAAATTCCAAATGCAATGCGTGTGCAGGGTATGGTATAAATTCATGTGCGGGGGCTATTTAATATGGTTATTTATTTAACCAAAAGTTAAATAAATCCCAAGGGTAACGAACGCATAGGGGCTAACGATGGGTCCCAAATGGACCTAAGGTTTACCGACTTATGTTTGTATAGCTATAGTTGTCATGGGGGGGAATATTTAGTGTTATTTGGGGTTTTTATATAGTTTCTTGTAGAATAGGGGTAGGGAAAATGATTTAGGGAGCTAGATAATAGGGTTAGATGTTAATATGAGTTCTTTGGAATCAAAAGGTATGGATGCATGCTAAGTTTATAGAATGGAAACTTAAGCATAGGGAAATGAATGGATTGTGGAAAGATTAATTTTACACAAGAAATGTGGCTTCTTTTCACTAAGTAAACTCAGATGTCAACTTGGTTCTTTAACAAGAATGGAGAGAAAATGGACTTTTTGGGCAGATCCCAAGGTCCTTGAGGGGATGTTAGTGAATGATTTATGAGGAAATGAAAAGGGGAAGTTAGTCATGCCTCCTTGTTGTACCATCAGACAACTGCCATGGTGCCAATGCCATAAGTGAGATAAGTATTTCTTGACAAGATAAAAAGTAATGATAACCCTGTTTCTGCAACCTCAAACTACCTACCCAGCCTAATACACCTAACATTTTTTCTTCCTTTACATTGGGTGCACTTGAACTGGAAAACCCTGATTGTCCTTTTTCTTTTGATTGTCGTCCTATCTAAATATACCCTTATCTCTTCCAATGGCCCATATTAAGCAGTTGGACTCCTTAAATTCTCTACCTAGCTAGCCATCTGCCAAGCTTGAACTGTTTGGACAGGATTTGCTTTCTCTATTCTTCAACAACAATTTAAACATGGCATGGTCCAGATTGAACTCTTGGGCCATCCATCAAATGAAATGAGTAGCAATAGCTCTAGATGGTAATCCTGCAAAATAATATAGCAGTGGCATTTTAACTAGCCACTTTCTTGGTCTTTGGTTTGGGGTTCATTTTTGTTATTTTTTCTGACCACTTGGTTTTCTTGCCTTTTGATTATTCTCTTAAGGCATACCCTCTTTTCATCTTTTAATTTTATTTTCCTGTATACAAAATATGGAACCTCTGCAGCATGCAGGGATGAACATATTTAGCACTTCCACTGTCAATCATGAAAAATGAAACCTATTGGTATAGGAAACTAACACGATGAGCATATGTTCCACCAGAGTTTAAGCTCATTAAAAGATGAACCCACCTCTGGTAAATAACCATTGAGATCTCATTATTATCAGCTTTTGTGCCTTGGTCGTATTCTTACCATCACCTGAACTCTTTTTTAGCTGATCATACGCCTCCATTCGATTGTTTACCTGTTTTGAGGAACAACTGCGATGAGTGATCCTATTAGCCACCTTCTTTGCACTGCCATGATTGAAAAGTTCCAAACCTTACCTGAAACTAGCTACTATCCAAAAATATCACTCGTTCCTCAAAAAATAAGTCTCCTTTAAGCTCTTTTCATCTGACTTGTAAAATATGAAAAGATTGCCAAGAAATTGGCCTCTCCAGCTCGTTAAAGTGATTGGAAGTGCCATCCCTCCTCTAGATTTTAATATTTTTGGACCTGAGGGATTATTGCACAAAAAGATCAAGGGCTTGACTTGTTCATCTCGTTAAAACTATCAAAAAGTCATCCCTTTCGTATTATTTTATACTTTTTCAGGCTTAAGGGATTTTATTATGAAAAAGGATTACTGGAGTTTACTTTCCGACTCTTTTTAGACTCTCTAAAATTGAAAAGGACTGAGTTTTCTTTGTCATTAAACTCATTAAAACAATAGCGACAAACTTGTCCATACAGACAAGAACGAGTTTCACTATCGCTAGGCTTGTTAAAACATACCGACGGGTTTGCCTGAAGGGAAAATTATAGAACAAGAATATGTTATCCTCCTCAAGATTGACAAAAATAAATATGTACTAGTGAGAAATGACTAGGGAAAAATTGGGAAGAAAACTTGAAGAAACTTTATTGGTAGCAAGTCGCTCTCGAACATGACACTTTCACTCCATCACCAGGATTGAGTTGGGTTGGGTTATTCCGTTCACTGGTCATATTACAATTCGTCCACCATACCATCCATCTTTTGGGTTAACGCTACCAATCCATTTCAGTGTCACCGATATGTTCAAGAGAAGTCGCTCAGAGAATTCACCAACCCAGCTTGTGTCTCATCCACTGCAATGCCTTAACCCTTCATTATTTCATGACCGCCACCCTAAACCTTGTATCATCAGATCGTTTTCACCTCCACAAAATCATTTGCTTCATTTCGTGTCGTAGATGTGGGATTGATTAAGGCCCTCTTACGCTGGGTCAGTTCTTGTCAACATCAGCTCATTATCCAAGAAGTTGACTTAGGAATAACCCTTTCAGTAATTTGAAGCTTGCATGCCTCAATGGCAAGTTTCTCACTTCTCGCGACAAGTTTACATCAATGGCCTTTGACCCAAAGATTTTGCGTTGTGTTCGACACCAAGTCCCATTTTCACACCACGTGAATTGTATTGCCGTACCTTGAGGGTCATCATCATTATCAATGATTCCTCTCATGCCTGTTAACAACTTACATCATTGGTTGGTAATCGGGTAATGTCTTTCCATGTTTGACTTCAGAACATCTTTTCACATGGATCAACTTGTACTTCGGAGAATATTGAATGATTTTGAAGACCTCAAATCTAGTTTCATCCATATGGGCTGCGATATATTCAGGAAAATAAAGACATCAAATGTAAATCATAGCTACACACATAATCATCCAAGCCAAAGGATGATGGCTCTACCAGAATCATCAGTCTCCCATACAGACAGTTGTCTGTCCAATGTACATGAAAATGAATTTATAAAGTTGAGCATGGGAATGCCCACCTCAGCTAGATCATGAAAATATTATGAAGATAATGTATTGTATTGTATTTTATTACAGGTCACCTTCCAGTTCGAAAAACCTAGGATCCTCATTTAACCCGACATCAAAAGCTTTACGACCTCATGCTTTAGGGGGCATCTATTATAGACATATTTGGGCACTGCAACCCCAATATTATATTTCCATAAACCAAGGGCTTCTAAGTCCCTAAAAGTGTTGTTTCATACCCTAAGGTAACAAGGTCAGCTGATTACATCATCTCCCAGAAGTTCTCCATGAAAAACTGCTTAGAACTGGTCAAAACTGGACCATCTCACCTGCTCCATGGTCAAAGTGCGATGCATCCCACCTAATGAACATAATGGGTGCAATGCATACTGAAAAGTCCTTCTATGGGGTGCGATGGGCGAGAGTAGACAAATGGCAGAGACAGTTTGCAAGGTGGATGATCACGGAATCTTCCAGAAACTTCTCCTGTGACACTTTCCTCTTTGAATTCGCCCAGGGATGAGTATGAGATCATGAAATATCTAAGTGGAACTGTGAGATATCAGAGAAATGACGCTAATCAAATACCTAGAAGTTGACTCAGCCACCTATAAACATCTATATATGGATCCCTCATCCTAGAGATCCAGAGGTTGGAATTTTGCATCTTGTAAGGAAGTGTTGTTGGTTTCTTTGTGGAACAACATAGTGTTGGGTGATCTAGCTTTTCAGGAGGTGAAGAAGGGCTTCCATGCTCGGAGGATGGCAGTGGGTCAGATCAATGGGTTTTAATCCTCTCTTCTACTACTTCTATCAATAAGGCTATTTGAGTTTTCCTCCATATTCTTGAATGTCTTTGAATAGTGAATCGATATATGCATTTGTATGGTCAATATATATCTAATCCTATATTGTTTATGATTGTAGATCTCTATGCTTTGATGGTATTATGCTGCTTTGACTCTACAGGTGTTCTTTAAAGCGGGACAAGCGTGGAAGGAGTGGCAAAGATTTGTCAAAGGGGAGAGGAAACAAGCAAGGAGCCAAGCGGAATACTGAGGTTGGTACTCTCTACTTCTCTCTCATTTACTTTTCATAAAGGAAAATGCAAGTAACTTTAGTTTTTTTGTTTCTAAGATAGCTACCCATCTTAGTGGGACTAACAGCTCTGAAAGGACGCTAGTTTCCTCGATAACACCTGTCGGCCTCAATTGCTGTAATGAGTGCCCCTTCTGGCACCACTATTGTCATGGTCGTATGAGCATGCAACATTTACTCGGCTACCACTGTTCCTACGATGAGGCTGGTCGAGAGTGTACCAGCCTGAGAAGTGCACACTTGCAACTCCTGAATCTATGCTTGGAGGGCCCCCAACACAATCTCATTCTCCTCCGCAAAGTTCTGGAGGACCTCTATGGTGACGTCACGCACTGTCTCTCCTCTATCATGTAGATCCCCCTAGGTAAGCTTGATCAGGCTAATAGACAGCTTAAACACTTTTACCTTCTTGCGCAACCCCATCCACTCGCTCAAGCGTTGGTGCTTCAATTGTGTTGACACTGCTTGGGGGTTCACGACACCCTCCTCTACCTCTATTTCCATCTCTTTCTCCTACTTAAGTGAAGGCAACTTTTGGCCCTCATGCTCCTTCTCTACTGTCTTCTATGTTGCTATTTTGACCTTTTTTGGTTTTTCTACTATTTTCACAGTGTCTCGTGCCTCCTCCAACTTTGCTACCACTACTTCTTTCCTTCGTTTTTCTGCCAACTGTGCCACATGCAGTATTTCCTCCTCCATTTTCTACACAATATACTTTTCCAGCATAGAGATGTCTAGAGCACATCGCTCCCATGGCCATGTCTCAAGTCGAAGATCACATCATCTGTGGCTATATAAGGCAGTTTGTTCCACTTCTTTGTTGGGTCCTTGTGCGCCTTGAGGTAGATGTGATGAAAGTCCACTTTGAACTCTGCAAAATTTTGCAGGCTATTGTAGACAATGGGTGATAGCCATGGCTTGCGGTTAATCCCCATTTTGATGTTCATCTCCATTAACACCCAGAATATTTTACTGTCGCAGATCCAATTCATGTCTTTAGTGGCCCACAACAAAGCCTACTTCGCAGCCTTAGGGAGATCTCTTGCAATTATGGGGAACTGGCTGCCCTCTGGCAACTCCCCAGCCACCAACACTATGGACAGAAAAAGCCATGCATAGTGGAAAGTTTTTCCTTATTCTTGTGCCTTGCGGCAATTATCCAAGAACTCCTTGCACAAGAATTCAAACCAGTTAAACTAGAACCCTTCTGCGCACTGTTCAACAAGTGCCACCACCAGCGTGGACACCTCGTCCACGCGGAACTTCCGCATGACCTTACCCACCAGTATCTGAGTCACCACTCTAACTACTTTGTTGTTGATACTGGAGATCGTGTAGCCCCTCTTTTTCTTCTCCATCTTGTATTTATTTTTCATTGCCTCCGCGATGGCAAAATCACTACTCTTCCCATTGAAATGTTTGTTGGGTCTTATCCTTCACATGGGAGTTGAGTAATTCAGTGGATTAGGTGGTCCATGACGGGTGTGCACTCCTCTAGCCACAAACACCCACCATGCCCCAGGCAGAGCACCTACCTGATGATGAAGATAGTCACTGCAGCGTGATGGTAATGCAAGACCCAGAGTAGGATCAACAACCTTGCCTCTTCGACTCCACGTAACCAATTGCGTGGATCTAGCTCTATGACTCTCACCTCGATGTGTTTCTTTGGCTTCATGAGGTGCGCGATCGCCAAGTGATGGAATTTCTCATGGTCAACAAGATCTCAGTCTTCGAATTTTTAGCTCAGCACCCTTCCCAAGTGTGTTCCTTCAAAGATGATATCATCTGGGAGTAGCGGAGTCTGCAGAGACCTCTTGCCCTCATCGAGGTCCTTTTGCAACTTCGCCATCCACTTCTGCAGAGGAACATATGTGGGCAACTTAGTTAGATGGACCGCACCCTCGGTTTCTTCCTCCATGCTCTCGTCCTCCTCCTCTTCAATTATGATATCCTTCAAGTCTTCTTCCTCCTCATTGGTTTCTAGGTTAACTGCTTTCCCTTTTTCCTCCATTGTTAATCTAGTTCATAGCAGGTTTCTATGGGACACACATACCAAAATCATTGGTTGTTTGTCTTCTTCAGTCTTGGCATGCGTGGTGATTTAGGTATTTTCGCAACAATCTCAGCGCTCCCAGGGGCATCTTTTATGGTCATGGATTGCATGGCTTCTTCGGTAGTCATCTTTGTGATTTCGCTGGCTTCTTCAAATGCTACCATCTTGTTTGTCTAGAAACCTCTCAACCATTCAATCAAGGGCTCAACCAACGCTCTCCATAGGAAAAACAGGTCTCGGTTCAGAATACTAGTGGTGCACGATGACTCAATTTGTGAATGACAGTGTTGTTTGCAGGGAATCCCTTTGTGTTTTATAGCGCCTTTTGAATTTGAATTTGACCATTCCCCACAAATCTGGTTCATTAATGCTCCCTTAACAGCAGATTTTCACAAATCTTGCCAATAAATATTATTTGGTCTCAAGCCAAGCATCACATCATGAATAGTGACTACAGTTGTCACTTTCCAGCCAACCCACGCAGCAGCGCAGCCCCCCTTACGCAGTCACAGACCTTGTGACACTTTGCTTTTGTGTGCACCCTCGACATCGTGCAGCTCTCAAGTATAGTATTTTATAGTCTTGCACCTCATTTCAACTACCAGGAGTGCTAAGACTGTTCTTGCCACGGCTAGTGAGGTGTCTGCGCCACCTGTATAGGGTTCCAACCAGTCATCCATCACTTTTCCTGGAAAAATTCTGCCTTTTACTTTTATTGTCTGTGTCGTGCACTTTACCCTATGAATCGCACCACCATGGGTGATCCTTGTAGTAATATATGGTCCAATCCAATGCATCAAACTGATCAACTCTCAACAGTAGTCCCCAAATTCTTCAACGTAATTATGCACACCCTGTTTTATCACCCTAGTTTTCTTATCAAGAAAATCCTTCTTTATTTCTTCCTCAAGCTTCTTGACTTCCACTTCTACTAGGGCACTTTTCTCCCTTAATCGCACCCTTTGTTTCATGAGTTCTTGGAGCCTAAGATCACCATGTCATATTTCTTCCTCAGGTCCCAAGTGTTCTGCTTTAGTCAGCTACGCGATCCCTTCTTCCAAGGCTTTGCGAACCTTCATGTCTACCGGCATTGCTATGTGCGAACTAGGCATACTACCAACTTATTGACCGTGTTCCTCAACACTAAGTCCATGTGAATCTGCGCAGGTTGTTTACCATATGCATGTACCCACCTAGATAGATGCATGCGCAGATCATCCCATCCATCATTCTTATCTGCTGGTTGCATTTGGGGCTTCCCAAAATGCATGCGCATCATTCTCCTACATTCATGCCAGTCCTCAAGGCTTCCTTGGTGCATACCCCACCACCTTGCGGGCATAGCACATTGTACCCATTTCAAATCCTTGAAACGTTGTTGTTCCAGCACCTCTCTTTCAAATATGCTTAGGAAGGCATCTACCTCACATAAACCATCATAAGTAGGGAGATCCCTTACTTCTGTTGATACGCAACGCAGTGAACTTGTCATCATGTTGCAGTTCAGTGTGGTTACCTCATGTAACTGGTTCTTTCATCGCTCTATCTCTTCATCCGAATTTGACGGATATGGGTTTCCACACTCCCATGAGATTCATCCATCCGCGGTGGGATTTACCCAGTCTTGCTCTCGCGCGATTATCTTATAGATGCAATCTAAGTTGTTGTCACTTTCATAGTTGTGCACCAGCTATGTGTAGCACGATCCTTCTGCAGGGTCCATAGGTATGACTACGCACAAAGACTTTTTCTCAAAAGTCATCTTGCGCTTCTTCAGATTTATCACCCCATTCATGTCAGTGGCACAATCTATTCCTAATAGCCGAGGGTAGGGATTGTTGTGATCCACAATCTCTATCACTTCAAAGTCTGCTAATTCACTTGCCCCTTCAATATCCACGGTGATTCCCTACAATCTCCCCATAGGTATGATCTTTTGTTGGTTCTCCATTTGCAACTGGATAGGAGACCATTGTGGCGTAGGCCTTCCCATGCGCTCCCATGTCTACTTCAGCAGAATGTTTGCGTCTGATCCTAAATCCAAAATCACTTGTTCCATATCATATTCTCCTAGTGCAGTCCCAACACATCGATTTATGAGTTCCTGCAATCCCTTTATAGCCTTGCTGTCGCGCAGTAGCTTAATGCAGGTTTCTAGGAACATTGCGAGGATTGATGGGTCCATTTCTAGCTCTGGTCTGTCTTTTCTTCCTGAAGTGGAGGCATCAACGAAGATCTTCCTAGCTTCCATGAAGGTTTCCTTAGCACGGTCCAAATCAAACTCTGGGTCTTTTGTCAAAGCCTTGCGAACCCAAGTACTATCTTCAGGTTGCTTGCCTTTATCATCCCCTATCGTAATTCCATTTCGGAGCACAATGTTCACGTTAGGGTCTTCCTCGCATGGCTCAGACCTCATCATTTGTATTTTCTAAGTCAGGGGAGATTGGAGCACTCCCTTGTCACACAACCTCGCTATCAATGTGGGAGAATCCTCCGTCTCATGATCATACAAGGTACAATACAGACATGATGGAAACATTGGATTCGTAAAATCACAGGCATAATGTTTTGGCCCCCCATAATTGTAAGATATCAATTGTCTGGAACCTCTTCCAAGTCCTCCTCCACCTCCACCTTGTTCGTGCCCCTGAAATGCAGTTCGTGCCACTCCTGCATTCTAGTCAAGGGGTCGTGTTTTGGCCTGAACTCAATAGGTAGGAGTCATATCCATCATAAACTCATAACTTCTACAGGTGTGCTCATCGTGTCCCACCAATCTACAAAAATTACCTAACAACTACTGTGAATTCTACGTGTACTTCTGCAACAAATGGCTGTTATCTGTAGCATGATTTCCTCCTATTTGGAAAATCACACACCACAAAGTATGTGTCGTGCTAGGTCCTGCTTGTGCCTCTAGTCTTAATGACATCGATCCTTCTCCCGCAAGGTAATTCGCGAATACTGGGCCGTGGTTTTTATCATGACCCTGACCCTTACATTTAACACACCATACCTCTTCGCACACTTCCAGGTGAGTTTTCCTGTCCTGTTTCAGACTCTACATCTCAAGGCATAAATTTTTCAACTGCGCATGGATCTGGTGATCTCTTAGGTTAGGATCTTATATCAAGGTCTCATGTAGCCTCATTGCGATCTCCAAGGCCTATGCCTAAGTCGCTAACTTTTGTTGTGACAATGCGTTCCTTAAGTGTAACGTTAGCAATGCTACAAACCATTCTTGGTGTTGTCCATCTGTCAAAGTCATATTAGCTTCGTGAATTGTGCACTTCAGTCTCTGCTCTAATTCCTAGGGGGTCTCGCCTGGTAGCATCGTGATCTCCTTGAACCCAATGATCGATTGTGCCTCGAACTTCGGCCTGTTAAATTCTCTGTTCAACGCAATTTGGATATCTATTATCCCTGCATTCCAATTTTCATTCGAATGCTTAATAGACCAGGTCAACACATGATCCTGCAGAGCGCTAACCAATGTCTCTTTCTTTATATTTCCATCTGTAACTCCTTGTGCTTCCCATACAACTTTTATCACAAACCAAAACTAGTTTGGATCTTCATTTCCTACTCCCTTGAACATCGGTAAATTTATCGTGCTTTCCATATTGAGTCGTGGTGGTGGAAAAGGTGGTATGGGTAGAGATGAGGGTGAAGGCGGTGAAGTTGGTGGTGGTGTCGGTGGAGATGGCATGCGCAGAATCCTCTTCGTTATCAATTTTATTGCACTTATTATTGAGACCTTCGCGAGCTCCTCCTCATCCCTTCATGGAGGTGAAATCAAGGGGCTAGTTTCTAGCTATGCACTACCTTCATTTCTGTAAATTCTCCCACTTCGCATAGCCCCAAACATCAATGTATTCACATAATCCATTTTTCACATAGTAGCATTTTAATCCAAGTGTTTAGAGACTTAACATACTTACCTTGTGGTCCTTCGAGGAAGCGTCACTCTGCCTCACTATATCTGACTGAAGCATCTACCAGGAACTCAATAATGAATCCTCCTATAATTCGACCGAGCTAGTGATCAATAGTGTGCGTGATCTTATTCTCTGATGCTTCCAATCTGAGCACAAACTATGGGGTCCACACAATAGGACTGTCGAGCTTGCACCTTCCTTGGCTATGTGCTAACTTTGCGATCCACTTGTACATCTTAGTAGGGGAAGATGTGAGGAACATTTTGTGGATCTCTGTGTACAAGTAGCAGCCTAACCACTCTTCTTTTGATAGTCACAAATTCTTGTTCTCCTGCACCGCGAACTCGTGAATTCTCCTATCCAACCAACCTTAAATTTATTTCTTATTTGGATTCCAATGATACAACATCAGACATCTCTATGAAGATTCCGGTCTTGGGAATGGAACCACTTGTTGGCTTGTTGGGGCTTAACCTAGGTTCGAAGTTAATTAGCCAAATAAATCGCTGTACTACTGGCGCTTTTGGCAACAGTCTACGGAGCGCGGAGTGAGGTCTCACCTGAAGCAGTATGGGGGGATGCTGGAACAAGCTTTCCACACCCTTGAGATGTCTGAGAGGTTGATTTAGTCCAACTATGAATACCTTCGCGTAAGTTACTTCACATACTTCCCTGACCTGCGGGACCTTCGTGCCCTATTATATTTGCCTTCTCGGAGCCCTAACTAGGGGTTGTGGGGCTTTTGCGCTACTAGAGCAGTGATCTGCACTATTCCCCCAAGTCACACCATGGATATGACTTATCTTCTGATAACAGTTAGTTATCTTCACATAAACATATACCTTATATTATATTCACTTACTCTGCACATTTATATAAGTTCGCGCAGTAAATAAACAGTAAACTTGAAATTCATATCCAATATACTTCAATGCATAAAACACGAAAATATAGACATAAATATGGTAAAAGTTCTCTCTATTAATGTTGCTAATGGTTATAGACTCAACCTGCCCTATGCACTTAGCTGCAGGGGTCCGCGCACTCACCTGCAGACTACTAGGCCTCTGCGCACTTAGCTACAGAGCCTTCTCCTACTCTACGACCCAAAGACACAACTTTACACTTCGACTCAATGCTTCATGGATTGATTTCCTTCTATCCTTGTCCAGATGTCTGTTTATACTTAGAGCCTCACTCTATTTATATAATTCCATGGTTCGCAAACCATGGCTGAATCTCTCAAACCGACACTACATTTACAAAAGTAAGGGCACACAACCATATGACTCTATTACAACTTTGCACTTCGCGACCACAAATCATGGAGTCTTTACAATGGACCGAGTCAAAACTTGGGCTTTAAAACCCAAAACATACCTTGGGGAAATCCCACACCCAACAGTTAAGAAGGAATTTTTTTGGGATGTCCTTAAATCTGATATTCAAACATTTGTGGCAGAATGTTTTGTTTGCCAACAAAATAAAGTTGAAACAATTAAGACCCGAGCTATATTACAACTTTTATCCATTCCTAGCCAATGTTGGGATCAGTTTTCAATGGATTTTATCACAAGCATACCCAATTTCGAAGGAAAGAGTGTCATCATGGTGGCAGTTAATAGACTCACCAAGTATGCACACTTTTGTGCATTATCACATCCATTGAAAGCTAGTATAATTTCTACTGCATTTATGGAAACAATTCAAGAGCTACATGGAAACTCAAAGATTATTGTAAGCAACAGAGATCCCATTTTCACTAGAAATTTTTGGACAAAATTATTTTCTTGTCTTGGTACTCAGTTAACTCATAGCTCATCTTATCATCCTCAATCTGATGGGCAAGCTGAGATAGTAAACAAATGTTTGGAAGGATATCATAGTTGATTTGTATCTGATAAGTAGACAAAATGAGTCAAATGTTTACCTCTGGCTGAATGGTGGTATAACACTTCCTTCCATACTACAGCAAAAATGACCCCATTTATGGCACTTTATGGATATCATCCACCGTCCATCACAAAGGATTTAAGAGAATTTTCTAAGGCTCAAGCAATAGAAGATCACATCTAGTATCAACAACAAGTTCTCCAACTCTTAAAGGATAACCTCACTTTGCGGTGAACTAGAATGAAACAACAGGCAGATCAACATTGTAGCGAAACAAGTTTTGATGTAGGTGATTGAGTATTCCTATGACTACAACCATATAAACAGATGTCCCTCAAGCAAGCTAAGAAGGATAATACATTATCACCAAAGTATTATGGTTCGTACAGGGTGTTGCAAAACATTGGTTCTATGGCATACAAATTGGAGCTTCATGCAGCTTCCTGAGTGCACCCGATCTTCCATGTTTCATGCTTAAAGAAGGTTATAGGTGACAAACTCCCAATTCAAACAATATTTTCAGAACTTGACGAGGAAGGAAAAATCATATTGGAACCAGAAGCAACCACAAAAACAAGAACTTGACAACTACGAAATCGGTCAATTTTGGAGTATCTCATCAAGTGGAAGAACTTACGCACTGAAGATTCCACATGGGAGGGTGAAAATTTTATACAGAAGCATACAAAACTACTCAAGAGTTGAAGAAAACACTTTTTTGAAGGAGAGGGGCATGTTAGGTCCCTATAATACTAGTTATTCCCCCATTACTATTGTCATCGTAGCCGTTATTTTTATTGTTGTACCCTATTGTCCCCATACTATTATTTTTGTGCCCCATAGAAGCCCACTGTTGTTATTGTTGTGCCCTTATATTATTATGGTTATGTCAAATTTGATTATGTTGTGACCCCTTAGACTCCTCTATATAGAAAGGAGGATTTTTCATTTGTATCATGCAAGAATTGTTCAATTGTGTAATGTAAAGGAGGTTTCCCCCTTGAAGAGGCTAATTTTGAAGGCATTGATCTATCTTTTCTTCTATTTTACAAGCTGGTTGCATAACATATTAAAACACTAATCTACCAACCTTTTTAAAGATAAGAAATTCCATATCCATATTATTTATGAATACAACAGTAGAAACCAAAATATGTACATGAAGATCTTCTTAAGGCTTATAAAATAGAGGATAATTATAGGACTAGGTATCAAAAATAGACCAATTATAAACCGTGACATCTTAAAATAGTTTTTAATGCTAGTGTGTTGAACTCTAAGATAGACTCAACTCGAGCCCCAAGGGCTAGCTCAACTAGTTGAGTTTTCATCATTAAAACACCTTGCTAATCGGAGGTGACATGGTAAGTTCTCCTTTACACTCTTAGGGATAGGCTTCATTAATCAGCGAGTTGGAAGTGATGCCATTTGGTGCATCTACCCAAATAGGTTTCATGGACGTAACATCCATTGATCTCTAGTGCCCGTGAACAACACTAAAAAAAATGAAAAAAGAAAGTTAGATTCAAATTTGGACACTAGGAATGACATAATCATTAAGTTTCTTTGACCCCACTACTTTCTTAACTTCATCTAGACTTGACTTTAATAAAAAAAACTTTGACTTAATTTAACTCCATTTGAGTTTTGTTCCCAACATCATCCAACTAACCTTCTTCAAAGTCTGTTTACATTCAAAACTCTCAACTTCTTATCTTAAAGTTAGCCTCAATGACATTCAATAAAATAAAAAACATTATAAGAACTTGAAAACATGCACTTTACAGCTAATGAAGGAGGCATGATTTCCTTTTTTTCAAGGAAAAAATTAAGGATAAAAGATTATCTTAAAATTTAGAAACCTTGGAGTATCTTACTAGTCCCTAATATGCAAACTGTAAAATAATTTACTATAATTTTGTAAAAATATTCAAAATTATGAGGATTTTGTATACTCTATAAAAGCTTGACAATTTTTAAAGCTAAAATAATTTTATATTATAAAATTTTAGTTAATAACTTTTATAAAACATACCTATAGATTATTATACCTATAGATTATTTTTTTGTTTTTTAAGTATGGAAAATTAATGAACTTATAAATCACATGAAATTTTCACAGTTTTAGGATAAAATAATTCTGTACTATGAAAGCTTAGCCAATATTTTTATAAAATTAGATAAAACCCTTTTTTTGGAAAAATAATAGAAAATTAATCCTTAAATATTAACTTTTAAAATTTCCTTTGGCACATTCTTTTAAGAACCATAAATATTATTGAAATTAATATCATATAAGCTAAAATAACATCCCCTCCGCAACATCCTCCATTTCTTAATGGAAAATATTATTTCTTATATCTCCTTTTTACTACAGATTGCGCTGCCTCTTTCCACATATAAAGGTGCTCTATATTGATCCCATACCTGAGGTGATCACAAATAATCTTGTAGCAAAACTGACACCAAATGTCTCCTATAGCTGAGAAGACACAGTTTTGACAGATCCATAACTACCAAGCTGAGCCCAGCCCAACCCAGACGGGAAAACATTGCATGACCAGTAATTTCTCTATTGAATGCAACGTTGATGCCACTCATGGGGAAAAAGGCGTTATTGGGAACAGTCATGACAACATCCACGTTTAAGTGCTGCTTTCTTCGGGCTTGCAAATCTCTGTGGGTGCATCGTAATCAGGAAAATTCAACCACAAATCACAAGAAATGGCGGAAGGTCACCTGAGCATACTCATACAAATTCAGAAGGTTCTCGTGTAGAGATTGAAAACAAACTAAATATCCGTTTGACATATAGAATTTATGGTCATGTATGAGATGAACAAATAGAACTAGTTTCACAGAAGTAAGGAAAATTTTAGGGTTTAATACTATTTAGGCAATTTATTTTTTATATAATTTCTATTTTTAAAAGGTATATAGTAATTTATTTTAATAGTTATTTGAAACAAAATGATAGTGTCTTTAAACACTACCATCTTTTTCTGAGTACTCTGTCATCATAACTAAAACTAGTGCCATTCACTTTACCATGCTATGCTTAGCCGGATTAAATTAAAATAGATTCTTCCACACAAGTCTTTGCCATGCCTAGCTGGATTAGATTAAAATAGATTCTTCCACACAGGCCTTTGCCCATACCAATGTAGGCACAACGTCTCGACAGTTTAGCATACTATACAACGTTCACATAGTATACCAATCTTCCTTAAATTTTGTTTGTGTTGGAAAGCGTTTCTAAGCTTTGTGTGACTATTTGTAGCGTCCAGATCCAACTGTTATGTATTGCAGTGTCTAGTGTGCACTTGCAGCGTTCAATGCACTGGATTTTGTTCAACACACTACCTCTAGGGGTTAAATATTCCCGTCTATATAACTCAAAACTATGCACTTTGTAAAATTTATTGCAGGCCCCAAAGGACAAGACATAGGGTCCTCTCCACATTTTCCACATGTTGTTTGCACCACATCCAGGTGATGATCACCATCACTGGACTGCTGCAGCTCCATCTCCAGTGCTGCAAGGTTTGATCCAATTAGAGGTATGCTGTGCAAAAACTGTGGTACATAATTCCACATGCATTAACTTCAGTGCAGGTTCCATGGACTTCAAAGTCACAACTTCTCCACTCTTCAACACGTTACAATCTCCCCATGCTGGCAGCATATAGATCTACGAAGGCATAGGCCGCAAACTGCTTTCAACTCAACTCTCATGTGACTTGCATTCAGCTCACACACAACAACTATGTTTAATCATGCTAATCAAATTTTCTACACTGCAACTAATTCTTTTGACGCTTGTTACCACTAGCTCTGATACCAATAGTTGGCTTTAACAGTTAATAGTTGGCTTTAACAGTTTACACGATAAATTATTTTAAATATGTCAATATGTTATAATTTGTGCCAATTTATATTGTACAAATAGTAATAATACATAATGATGATGATAATCATATTTGATAAATTTGTTCAAACCCTCATTATAATTATTTTAAATATTTCCATAAATTTCTTATTAATTTCTTATTCTTATTTTCTCTCATCTTCTCGATCCCTAAACATTCTACATAATTATATTTTCATCATATAATTTAAATATTATTTAAAAACCAGAGTTATTTCATTAATTGATCAATACATATCAACCATCCTTAATATACTTGTGCTAATTAAAGTATTGAAAAAACCATATTTCTTATCTCAAATTTAAAAAATACAAAAATCAAACTCTAATACAAAACTAAAAATTCTTAATATAAACCACCAATGAACCGCTTTACAATTAAGCCCTAAAACCTAAGATCCACTCAAATACCAAAATCCTAAACACCTAAAACATTTCATAGATAATTTAGGATTAAATACATACTTGGATAATTTAGGATTAAATACATACTTCAACTCCAATTAAAACCATAGTGTTATCCATACAATTACGTAAGAAAGTGTGTGGTGAACAATAGAAACATCGTAAGTATTCAAAGGGTCGAAATCATGAACAATTTCAAAAGTCCAAGTTCATATGTGGAGGCACTCATCATATATTTATCGTAAATGAATGGATAAATTATACTTAAATTTCAATAGACCATTAGATAAAACTAGAGAAACATGATACGGTTTTTAAAGTATTTATTGGAATTGGATTGTTAAATGATACCTGAATCTTAATAGACTATTGGAGAAAAATCCTGAAAAAAGTTATTTAAGAAAACATAACTATAATTTAACTATTATAAATTATGAAGGGGATGCTTTTGGGATGCAATAATATCAACTCAATATGATGCACCAACATGAAAAGCATCTCATCTTTCCACCATATCCGCTTATACAATTGACATAATTCTTTCCTTTAGCTAAAGTGTCTCCATAAACACGAAACAATACACCAATTGACACAAAAAATTGGCACATATGGTACCACTATTGAGGCTATTGGTTAATGCTATTGGCTATTAGTAGAATAGTACCCTCTTTTTGTGGAGTGGACCACATATAACAATGGGAAAGCGATCATCTAACAAAGGCCGCATTTTCTATTCACATCAATAGTGTAGTATCCTCTCTTTGTGGAGTAGACCACATCTAACAATGGGAAAACCATCATCTAATAAAGGCCACATTTGCTATTCACATCTATACATGTTTTACGGGGAAAATTATAACTGTTCTTATGGAATTATTTCTAACAACTAAATTATAACTATTAAAACACTTATCATAGAATATCCTTGTGACCAATAACCCTTTGTATACAACCATTGATGTGGGAGCATACAAATCTCTTTACTACCAAGTAATTAATTAGTTGTGTCATGGATTTGTAATCAAAACCATTTATTTTTGACATATAAATTTTAATAGTAAATTTTAAGCATTAATTTTATTGGTCTCTTTTCATTAACAATTTCTTTGCAATTTAATTGTTGTTAATTTAGCTTTCATTTACGTAAAATTTGATGTTAAACTTTAGAAATAAATAATGTATTTTATAATTAAAAAAACTTAACTTGTAAACGTTTGATTGAAAAAAAGTTTGATATCTTATTTTAGTCTTAATGTCGAATGTCCTAATTTCATCGACACACTCTCCTAATTCTGAGAAAGTTTGCAAACAAGAGAATGGTGGAATGTTATATGTACATGATTGTGGATGCGTCCTATTTAATCTCCTGAATTTAAGGGGGATTTTCCGCTAACTAAAGGCTATTGGTATGCAACAATTGTTGGTATCTGTTGTAGCTCCTACAACCACCATCCAAAATTTTGACCTCGCTTTGATTTTGCAGCCTCCCTTCTATATACAAGAGCTTATCTTTTATTTTCATCAAGTATTCATGTTGTGATAAAATAATTACCTTTTCATGTTTTTATTCTCATGTACTGATCTCGGTTTGATATCCTTTAGACACAAGTAAGCTTCTAAGTTGACCTTGCAACATTGTTTCTTGCCTCCAAAACTGCACAATCTTGGAGGGCAATAAAACTTTGATGATTAGAATTACAAAATCAATGATGGCATGCCTACCTTGAGCTTAGAAAGTGTGTATTACTCGATGGAAGCCCAACCTTAAGGCCAAAAAATGCGCAGGCCGTCCTTGAGCTTAGAAACTACACAATGCACTTAGTCAAGAATTTTCCTAGTCCTAGGGAATTGTGCAATATTCTTGGAAGTTTGCGTGCCTCATCCCATAAAAATCAAACAAGAAAAAAAAAGAAAGAATCCCTAGAAAATAGGGAGTCATTAATTAATTTCTAGAAGGTGTCACACTTACTATTTTTGGGAACTTTGCGTCATTGTCACTTTTTCCTTGATTTTAGGCATGCACGTCATAAATGATAATTAATCTAGATCTATATAATGGATGCCCCTAGAGATCATTTATACATTCGATCTTGGATGTCTAGCATTCCCAAGGATATTAAAGGGATTTCGATGGAGTTCGTGACACTTTTCTGGACGAGTTTTCCTTTTGTCATCTTTTGTCGCTTTTTCTGACACTTTTTGTTGCTTGGCTTTTATGAGTGTTGATTTTCGTGTTTATGCTCATTAGTGGTCGTCATTTGGGTGACTCTCCATGAATGTTTATTTTTCCTTTTGCATGTTGATCTTTTACATTTGATTGTCACTGATCCATCTATCCTTAGTTAGATCTACACTTTAAGTTGCACCATCACTTAGATCTTCCAGTTTCCCACACTCTTATCGGGAATATATGCTCATCCATTAGTCAATGTTTTGCCTTGTCTAGCTGGGCATTGCGCAAGTCTAAGCCTCAAGTTGTTAGCTTGGCCTCTGAGACTACACAATGCATAGTACCTAGTTGCCCAACTGTGCATTGTATAGTTGCAGGGCTCAAGTCCATCCCTTGGCCACTCAGACTACCAAATTTTCAATATCCAACTTAGTCTGCCCAGGTTGAGTTGGGCATTGCACAATATCTAGCCTTAAGTTGCACCACTGGTTGTTGAGACTACACAATGCATAGTTCAGGCAACCGTTATCCCTCCTTCACCTCAAGAATTATGCAATTTTCCTTGTCAATATCACTTGGGCAATTTTTACGTAAGAATTGGTAGCACATTATGAGGATACAAAAAGCAACACCTTTTTTAGCCAATTGATAACAAACAAAAGGGTTCAATAATGGAGCACATTGAGGAGTTCCAAAAATTGAACATAAGGGTAAAAGATATTCCAGAGGAGCATAGGATTGATGTGTTCATAGGGTCTTTAAAGGATAATATCCAACATGATGTTTGCCTTTGGGAACCTGATTCATTAGAGAAGGCATTCAGGTTAGCAAGAAAAATGGAAAGCAAAATTATGGCAACCAAGAAGCATACCACTCACAACTATAAAGATGGAAGTGTTGTCCCTAGTCTTCCACAACCCATAAGGTTGACACCACAACAATTGGAAGAAAAACGAGCAAAAGGGCTTTGTTACAGTTGTGATAGTAAATACACTAAAGGTCATAAGTGTGCTGAGAAGAAATTATTCTACATAGATTGTGAAGAGGAAGAAGAAAAGGAGCAAGAAAGGTCAAAAGAAGAGTATATACTCCAGGAACAAAGCCTAGGTGAAGAACAAATAAATCCGACCATATCTTGTAATGCATTGGTGGGAATTACCACTCCTCAAACCATCAAGATAGAAGGACAAATCAAGAAGAAAAAGGTAATAGTTTTGATTGATTTAGGAAGTACCCACAATTTTATTCATTGTAAGGTAGCAAAATTGAATTGTTTCCTATATCCAACACCAGAGTGTCAAGTGATGGTTGCAAATGGAGGAACAATAAATTACTCTGGAAAGTGCCATAATATCAAGCTATCCATGGGAGAATATGTATTGACTAGCCCAATGCTTTCCATTCCAATGGGAGGTGTTGATGTTGTACTAGGAGTCTAATGGCTACAATCCCTCGGTACAATAGCTTTTAATTTTCAAGAACTATTGATGAGATTTTCTACGGAAGGAAAGGAAGTTGAATTAAGGGGTATTGCAGGGAAACCAAGAAAGGTAATAAGCTCTAATGGTATGACGAAGCTTCTAAAAAAGGATCAAAGAGGTGTAATTGCACAATTATGCTCGCTAGATGTTTCCACATCAGAACCATCTATTTTTCCAGATCTCCAAAAATTCCTGGACAATCATTCCAAGGTATTTGTGATCATGATCATGCTATTCATCTGATTCCGGGAAGTGTTCCTCTGAACATCACGCCGTACAGATATCCCTATGTCCAAAAGAGTGAAATTGAACGTATGGTTGCAGAAATGCAGAGGCTGGTATAATTCAACCGAGTCAAATTTCTTTCTCTGCTCCAGTAGTATTGGTGCATAAGAAGGATGGATCATGGCGCAAGTGTCTAAATTATAGGGAACTCAACAAGCTCACTATTAAAGATAAGTTCCCCATTCCTGTCATTGATGAATTACTCGATGAATTGGATGGATCAATTTACTTCACCAAGTTGGATCTTCGTTCAACATATCCAGAACTACTCAAGCGTTGAGGACAACACTTTTTTGACGGAGAGGGGCATGTTGGGTCCCTATAATACTAGTTATTACCCCATTACTATTGTAGTTATACCCCTTATTAATATTGTTGTCCCCCTATTGCCCCCATATTGTTATTACTGTGCCCCATAGAATCCCTCTATTGTTATTTTTGTGGCTTTATATTATTATTGTTAAGTCGGCTAGATTATATTGTGACTCCTTAGACTCCTATATATAGAAAGGAGGTTTTGTCATTTGAATCATCCAAGATTTGTTCATTTATGTAATGTAAAGGAGGTTTCCCCCTCGAAGAGGTTGAATTCTAAGGCATTTATCTATGTTTTCTATCCTTTCTTGAGTTGGTTTCATAATGTTGCTGTTGTGATCTTTCTTTGAGAGTGAATTTGTTGAAGCTAATTTGTCTTTGCCATGAGTGATTTTTCCTCCTACAGGTATTGCAATTTTTTAGCACTTACCTTTGTTAGCCACTGACGTCATGGCACCAAAGAGATCTGCTTCAAAGGATATCACATTAAGCAACATTGAGGAGGCAGTTGATAGTACATCAATGAACTTTCTAGTTTACACAGATACTCAATTGTTCATAGAAAAGGAATCAGATTTTACATGGAGGAAAGTGAATGAAGCATTCTCAACATGAATATTCATAGAAGACCTTGAAGACCAGTAGGTTTATATCAATGTCCAAAAGTCAGGGTTACATAAGGTTGCATGCAAGTATCTAACTTTCCCATGTTTAGACATTGTGAGATGGATAGTTCTCATATAGATCCAAATACTATGACTCTGAGAAATTCCAGTGGACTAAGGATTACTTATTTTCTGGCACAAAACTATCATCTCATGTATCATTTTCCAGAGCTGAAATCGCTCATGGATTCTTAATTTTTTGTTTCTACCAGCTAATTGAGCACCAAGGATATTATTAAAAGTTGGGTGAAAGAGCAAACAAAGTTTCGGGAGACACCCACCAACATTTACAATACAAAATATCTTAGGAGGTCATATCAACTCTTGATAGCTCTATGTTGCAGAATCTATGGTTAGCAAAGCACTGAGACCTTCCTCGAAGTGTTCAAATTCTTACTGAACTAGGTTGTCAATGAAGGAAAAACATTCAACTAGTCAGACTTGTTGGCTCAACAACTATGGATCCATGTATCTAACTCCCTTAGTCCTCCCCAAGGACAAGAAGGCTATATTTTACATGTTTTCCTATCTACTAGATTCAATTTGCACACACAATTTATTCTCTAGCATGGATTGGACTTGGATACCATGAGAGCCTATTGTGCACATATACTGCAAACTTCTTTTAGAGTGCAACCATAGAGGAGTAATGGAAAATATCATTGACCACTTCCTCATTCTATTGTATAAGTTGATATTTGAGTAAGAGCCACCTTTCATGTCACATGGGGCAAAGGAAGCAGTGTCGTAGATAGCAGATTGGTTTTCCTAACTTGATGGAACTTTCCTCATAGTGTTCGATGAACAGAAGCCTCTACATCTTTTATTGAGGTATGACATAGATAAATTACTTATGTAAGAAGTTGTATACCATCTCTCCATAGGATGGTTAGCAGCTCTGCATAAGAAGAAGAAAGCACCTTGGCCCACTCATCCTCTGTAGATCAGATTGTATGAAATCAAAAATCTCAAAGTTGTAGACACCGAAGGCAAGGAAATAGAGAAATTCACATTCAGTTGTTTGGATTTCAAACCATAAATTTAGAGGAATGTTTGCAAAGGCCATTGTGTGAGAATTTACTAGCATGGAAGAATTGTTATAATGCCTCCAAGTCTCGTGAACCAGTCAGCTTCGCTGGAACATCATAAATCACTTCGCAGAAAAAATTCACTCCAAATGTAGTACCAGCGGAAGTGCGCAACCTAGTGTGTGAGAAGGGAAAGCATACAATTGTGCATATTAGAGGGGGAGAGTGAATCCACAAGATCAAAGCAATTCCAGTTATACCTAAATCAACCATAACAATAAAGAAGAAGAGGAAATAGAGGATGCAGGAAGTAAAACAAAATCAAAGGGAAGAACGAGAGCATAAGAGATTGGATGAAGAAAGGAAGAAGAAGGGTGAAGAGTAGAAGAAGAAGAAGCCACACAAAGACCAACTGAAGAACATGAACAAAACCAACAACTAGAGGATGAGAGAATATAGATGTGGGACAAGTAACTCACTCGAGAGATTAAGGAATTGGTCGGAATCCAAGACATGGAAGTGGAATCGAAGTAGCAGAATCAAGATGTCGACTTGATGCCAAGTACACAGTAGGTCACCATTTAGTCTCCCCATCCTCCATCAGAGAAATCTCCAAGCAAGGAAGAGGAAATTGTTCCTCTTGATGACAAACCTATTATGGACACGTATAATCTGACTTATGATGAGCTTCAAAAAAAAAAATTATACAAGCGAGGAAGAAACATTTTATGAATGATGTCGCATCTCCTGCATTCATCCAAGAAAGGGTGATCATGACAGACACCAGAAGAAATCCATGTTCCATTGCAGGTTTCATTACCACAGCCAATTTTTCCTTCATAGGAGCTACAAAGTCAAACACAGACTATCTCATAGCTGAGAACAATCAATTGGTGAAGAACTTGCAGGCTATTAGGAAAGCGGTTGAACAACTTCGAGCAGAGTTACAAAAAGCAGCTCCCGCACAAGTCTATCTCGAAGAGCTAAAGGTAGCAATACTTGGTGAAGCATCGAAAATGAGAGATACCATGCATAATATTTATGAGGAGCTTGTTACAATGCATAAGGAAGTTGTCCACTTGCATGGGTTGCAATAGAAGCATAAAGATCATGTCAAAACTCTCAAGGTTGTACAATCAACTATTATTGTCATGCATGAATGGTCAATGCAATAAAAAGGGGCACCACTTGAATTAGGAAAGAAGCCAAGGAAAGAGGCAAAGTTGGAGAAATAAAAGGTTCAGATGTTTATCTAGAATAAAAAAACATCTCACCTCGTTCATTTCCAACACTCAAGCCTCATATGCACAACTGTATAACAACTTGAACTTCTGGGTGAAATCACATGGGATGCCATCAGTTGACTCACTGAATGAGACGAAATGCAGGAATCATGTCAGGTAGAAGAATTGGCATCAGGGAAAAAATTGAAGTAAACAAACAGAACATGTAGAAGCACATTGGTGGCCCTTCCAAATAAATACGATATTGCTCTTTCTGGAGAAGGAAACATGGACCTTTTCAAATCAATCTACTTGGATGCCATGGAGGCTAGAACACACTTTCAATCTTACACCATTACACAGCTTGGGGATGTCATCGCCCAGGACAAAGTTTGGCACCATTACATGATCTAGAAACATCAAGTGGAAATTGTTCAGCTAGAGTTTCCCAAACTCAAGCTTAATTGTTTTGCCTTATTAGTTTGTCTCATTGGCTCTACCTAATTTTGTCTTATATGGGTACAAGTGTATTATAATATTCTTTTGTAATTAATTTGTAATTGGAATTCCAAGTGTTAAATGTGGAATGTGAGCAGTCATGATGTAATGAATTTAAAAAGTCATCTTGTAAATAAGTTGAAGAGTCATGAGGGAAGTCCAAGATTTACAAGGGGAAGTGAATAGTCACCCCTTTTGTTATAAAGATACCATCATAACTCATTTAAAGGGATTTTGAGAGCCAAGCGTTTGGGTAGGATTTTAGCTTTTAATTAGGAGCTTGGGAGTTTGTTGAGAGCCTTGGCTGCTCCGTAGCATATAAGGAGTATGTTTGTTTTTAGGTGCAGATGTAGACTTCATGTTCCATTATGGGGGCTAGTGGATTCACAATGGTATATGTATTCTTGTAACCTTCACTTAATAAAAGCTCAAAGTCAGAATGTTTTCATGCATATGTTGTAAATATACTAGGACTATTTTTGTTATGTTTGCAATGTATGTTATTTCACTTACGCTTATGCATATGAACTATTTTGTTTGCATTGGTACAAATTTTCTTGAATGTGTGTTGTTGTATATTTCCATCATGGTTAACTTGTGAACTATTTTGCAGGCTAGCTTGTGATGTATTTATGCTCATGTGTTCCTTCCAAGTTGCGTACCTTATAGGCTTCTAAGGAACTCACTCACTTTCCCTTCGTGTGTTAGAACCTTCATGGATTTCTCTTGACTTTCTGCAGAGTCAAACACTTGTTCCCACCAAAGTCACCATACACTACTCTATGTGTTATTACAACCAAGGCACATCATTAAAACCAATTGCATCGACAACTGGCTCGTATTCTGGATGGGACTCCTACACCAAACGATGTGAGGTCTAATTGAGACTTCATATTGGGAGATCCCCTGAATGTTGCAGGTCCAACGTAGTCAACAATATCGAAAATGTGTTTGAAGCTTTGAAGAATTTTTGAAGTCAAGCCAAGGTGAGAACAAATAATAAACTTCTACTAGACAATTGCCAAAATGTTTCGGCTAAATTATATTGTTGATGTTGGTGCTAATATTGTGTGCTTTGCAACGAGGTATTTTCAATCAGATGGAAAATAAAAAAATTCAATGATTAATCTAATTTTGATGTTGATGCTCTAGTCGGAAAAAGTGTTTGAACAATATAAATTTGGTGGTTGTTATCTCAAGGTTTGCTTGAGACGAGAACAATTTTTTGGAATTCAAAATGGAGAATTTGAGCTCCCCTCGGTGCCTAAACAAATGCTCCGGATTGAAAAATGTATGGTTTTATTCTCTAACTTTATTTTTATTATTTAAATATACTTAAATACCTTTATTGAATTATGATTTTTCTAATTATATCATAGTTTCTTCAATGTTTTTTTATTTTTAATTCAAATTTATTTTCAAACCAAATTATTATATATCGTTGGTACCTAGGTAGCTCCATAAAAAGATATTTATGTGTTTTATTCTCCAGCTAAGGAACAAAACAAAGATTTCTGGAGTGCCAATTTAGATTCAAGTCAATAGTTGTTTGAATTTTACTAGAAGTAAATACAAATTTGAGGCATATTTCTTTTAATGTACTGCTTGTTAACATAACAGTGCGCAGGGAGAAACAAAAAACACTCAGCAATACACTTCAAACACAGGAGACACAGCGGATTAACGTGGTTGACCCAACCAATCTGGGCTATGTCCACCAAACATAGGCATCGACAATCTTTATTAATCAAACAAGAGATTACAAAATTAATCAATTCCTCACAAACTCTCTCACCCTAAAAACAATCCGTATGGATACCTGTTTTATAGCTAGGAGAATCTAACTGCCTCATAAATCCTCTGACATCAAATTTAGGATGCATTAACTCCCTCCCAACAACCTGGAGCTAATCTAGCAACAAATTCCTATTGTTGTCACCTACTGAGATTTTTGCCTATTTTATTTAAAACAGAAAATCTCAACAATCTCCACCTTGACAACAATTAGCCTCATGCCCTGTTTCTTTATTATTTTATCTTTTCTGCAAGCCAAGAGAAGCCAAACACCAGTGTAGCTTCTCTAACAAAACTTGTTTCGTGAACATGTCTGCACAATTCTCGTTTGTATGCACCTTTTCAAGAGAGACTCCCCTTTCAGTGATAACCTGTCCTACAAAATGGTACTTGATCGGTATATGCTTTGGTTTACTATGATATGCCGAATTATTAGCCAAATGTATTGCACTTTGATTGTCACAAAATAACTTGATGTTGTCCTGCAACCTACCAAATTCACCAAACAAACCTTTCAACCAAATCGCTTCTTTGCAAGCATGAGAAGCAGCAACGTATTCTGCTTCAGTAGTGGATAAAGCAACAATGTTCTGTAGCTTTGACATCCAGCTAATAGCTCCACCTACAAGAGTAAAGACGTACCCTGAAGTTGACCTTCTCTTATCCAAATCACCTGCAAAATTGGAATCAACATATCCGCAAACAAATTCACTACTCTTATTTAAGTGATACAATAACCTACTTGTGCCTCTCAAATACCGAGCACCCGTTTCTTTGTTTAACCGTGTTCTTTACCCGGATTTTCCATATACCTGCTTTTAATCCCCAACTGCATGTGAAATATCTGGTCGAGTACAAACCATCGCTACATTAACACACCCTACTACATTGGCATATGGAATTCGAGACATATAATCCTTTTCTTCATCTGTATTAGGACATAAACTCGAAGAAATCTTAAAATGGGAAGCTAAAGAGATTGATATAGGCTTCACATTATTCATACCAAATCTCAAAAGTATTTTCTCAATATACTTCTATTGTGATAGCCATAGCTTACGATTTCTCCTGTCTCTGAAAATCTCCATGCCCAAAATCTGTCTTACTACTCCTAGATCTTTCATATCAAATGTCCTTGCTATCTTAGCCTTCAACCTGTTGATTTCTTTTATACTTTTTCTTGCTAAAAGCATATCGTCAACATACAATACTAAGATAATGAATATGCCATTTTCAAATTGTTTAAAATAAACACAATGATCATATTCACTTCTAACATATTTCTGACTCAACATGAAAGAATCAAACTTCTTATACCACTATCGAGGCGACTTCTTTAGGCCATATAATGACTTCTTGAGCCTGCAGACAAATTTCACATTGCGATGTTGAACAAACCCTTCCGATTGTTCCATATAAATTTTATCATCGAAGTCCCCATGTAGAAATATAGTCTTACAATCTAATTTCTGCAACTCTAAATCAAGCAAAGCCACTAACGCTAACACAATTCTAATTGAAACAATTTTAACCACTGGTGAAAAAATATCATGAAAGTCAATGCCGGCTTTCTGAGAGAACCCTTTTGCAACCAACCTCGCTTTGTACTTGTCTTCCATATCATTCACACCCCGTTTCATCTTGAAAACCCATTTACACCCCACAGTTTTCCTGTCTTTCGGAAGCTCAACCAGATCCCATGTGCCATTCTTACCTAAGGCCACCATTTCGTCCTTCATGGCTGTTTTCCACTTGTCACTTTTCGAACCTTCTATTGCTTCGTGATAGCACAGAGGTTCATCGTCATTAGTAGTAATTGCAACTGAAGTAACATAATCATCATATCTTCTCGGTGGTCGTTTGATTCTTGTCGACCTCCTTAAGGATGTTTCTGGCGCTTCCTCGATTGGCTAACTACTATCTGTAGGAATTTCGTGATGATCAGTATCTGAGACCTGTTCATGATCTATACCTGAACCCTGTTCATGTTCTGATTCTAAAACTTGTTCATAACTAGTATTTGAACTATGGTCATCATGACTATCATTAGAAATGCTATCAAACTGAATGTGCTAAAAATCAGATACATCATCTTGTTTCAATCTACTATCTACATCTAATTGTGCAAGAGAGGATTCATTAAACTTTACATCTCTGTTGATGATGATTTTGCGGGTAGTAAGATCCCACAATCTATATCCCTTTGTTCTAACACCATACCCAACAAAGATATACCTTTTAGACTTTGGATCTAATTTAGTTCGCTGATGTTTAGGCACTAGAGCATATGCCTCACAACCAAACACTCTGAGTTTAGAATAGTCACAAGGGTGTCCTTTCCACACCTCTTGCAGAATCTTGCAGCCTATCGCCGTCAATGGAGATCGGTTTATCACATAACAAGTTGTTGCCACCTCTTCCATCCACAACTCCTTTTACAACCCGACGTTACTCAACATACTCCTTTCTCTCTCTAGAAGAGTCATATTCATGCGTTCAGCAACTCCATTTTGCTGAGGAGTATAAACCGTGGTCATATGTCTCTCGATCCCTGCATCCTTGCAATAGCTGTCAAACTCCTTGGAAGTAAACTCACCACCATTGTCAGTTCTTAAACATTTTATTGTTCTACCAGTGTTGTTTTCTACCAATGCTCTAAACTGCTTGAAAACTGAGAAAACATCAGAATTCCTTTTCAACATGTAGACCTACACTTTCCTAGAAAAGTCATCAATAAATGATACAAAATATGAAGAACCACCATATGAAGTTGTAGGGGCTGGACCGCAGACATCTGAATGGATATAATCAAGTATTCATTTACTAGTATGTTTGCCTGTTTTAAACTTTTGTTTACTTTGTTTTACAAACAGACAATGCTTACAGAAATCTAACTTTCCAGACTTTAGATTTGGAAGTAACTTGCAATCAGCCAAAATTTTTAACCCTCTTTCACTCATATGCCCCAATCTTTGATGCCATAAGTGAATGGAACTACTGTCATGTTCAGACACCATGGACACAAAATATGACCCTGTACCTCCTTCTAACTGAAATAGATTTCCTACCTTCTTAGCTTTCATAACTAGTAAAATACCTTTGTAAATTTTCATTACTCCACCTTGAAATACAGTTTTATATCCATTTGAATCAAGTGCTCCTAATGAAATCAAATTCTTTCTTAAATCTGGTACATGCCTCACATCAATTAACATTTTAGTTGTCCCATCAAACATTTGCAGTTGTATACTCCCAATGCCCACAATATTACATGTTACATCATTACCCATGTACACAACTCCATCATTAATTGATTTATATGTCTTAAACCATTCTTTATGGATACACATGTGGTTTGATGCACCGGAATCTAACAACCAATGTTGATCATGATTTCACACATTAACTGATAATACTTCATCACTCATACCTGAACCAGATACCGAACTTGTATCTGTCGTATTTGCCTCCTTCTTCTCTGTCAAAGAATCTTCTTTAGAAGTTTGCTGCTGTCGCTTCCAACAGTCCTTCTTTAAATGCCCTGATTTGCCACAAAACCAACAATTTAGCTTACTCTTCTTCCCTTTCGACTTTGAACATGAGTCGCTCGGCCTACTGGAGCGTCTTTTTTTAGAACGACCTCTAACCATCATAGCTTCTGATGTAGAGGTTTCTGAATGTGACCTTCTCCTTGTTTCTTCGGATAATAAGGATGCGACTACATCATCAAACTCAATAGTTTCTGATGAACTAAGACTTATAGAAGTAACAAAATGATCCCATGACTCGGGCAACGAGCACAATAAAGTAATATCTTTATCCTCAGATTGAATTTTTACTTCTATACTTTGTAATTGCACCAAAAGAGTATTAAAAGCATTTAAATGATCAGCAATCGATGTACCTTCCTTCATTCGCAAACTGTACAACTGTTGCTTTAGGAGAATCTTATTGGTTAAGGATTTGGTCATGTACAGTTTCTCCAGTTTCGTCAACAAACCAGTAGCTATTGTTTCCGACACGATATTAAACAGGACATCATCAGCCAGACACAGTCGAATAGCACTTATTGCTCTTTCATCCATCTCGGCCCACTTATTATCTATGATGTTGTAAGGCTGTTTAGATTTGCCCAACAGTGCCTTTGCCAACCATGTTGGACAAGTAAATCATACATCTTCACCTTCCAAATTTCGAAGTTATTTTTGCCATTAAACTTCTCAATTTCAAACCGTGCACTCTGAGTTTTCACCATCTTGTATCAACCAAAAAACCACAATAATCTCCAAAACCAACGTTTAAATACCAACAGTTAATGTATAAAAAACTGCCTATGCATTATATGACACTGCCTTTTCTTTTAAAAAACAAACTTTTGCTGTGCAAAATTACAGTATAAAAAACAAACTGAGTATCAAACTCCCAATAAGTGCATTGGACATATATTGATCTTCTCTTGAAAGTAATACATCCCTTTCGATAAATAATGAAAAACCTTTTTCCAAAAACAATAAGTTGTGAACATATTCTGATGTGAGTTAACTATGGTGAACTTTCACATGCAGTAACAGTTAGATCATAAGCTTTTACCCGTCATCGCATTCAAAACTCAATGTATTTGCACTAAGGGTGGGCAATTTGAGCACATTCAAATCCAACCAGCAGCGATCCATGATCCACTAGCAATCCACGCACCAACAATATGCACGATCCACGCAACGATCTACGCACCAGCAATACGCACGATCCACGCACCAGCAACGATCCACGCACTAGCAATACGCACGATCCACGCACCAACAACGATCCACGCACCAGCAATGATCGACGCACCAGTAATATGCACGATCCACGCACCAGCAACGATCCATGCACCAGTGGAATGGCAATACCATACAAACTCCAGCACGCAAACCTCCAACGCACCAGCATGCAAACCACCAACGCAGCAATCAATTTAACTCGGCTACTGCAGCAATCAATTTAACTGGCCACTGTAGCAATCAATTTAACTCGGCAATCAATTTAACGCACCAGCACGCAAACTCCAGTTCTACGCACCAGCAATTCAACAACGTTTCAACGCCATTCTGGTATTAACTCAACGCTATTTGCCATTCAGCTATGTGCCAACAACACCTCCACACACACCAGCTGCTCGTGGTTAAAAAACAAATTATGTGCGTGTTACTTCTCCTTAACGCTGGTAAAGGCCACCGCTTCGACCAGGACTTCGCGCCTCCTCCGCTGCGCGCTCTGATACCAAATGTTCAAATAACAGTGCACAGGGAGAAACAAAAAACACTCGGCAATACACTTCAAACACAGGAGACATAGCGGATTAGACGTGGTTCAGCCAACCAATCTGGGCTACGTCCACCAAACATAGGCATCGACAATCTTTATTAATCAAACAGGAGATTACAAAATTAATCAATTCCTCACAAACTCTCTCACCCTAAAAACAATCTGTATGGATACCTGTTTTAGAGCAAGGAGAATCTAACTGCCTCATAAATCCTCTCACATCAAATTTAGGATGCATTAACTCCCTCCCAACAACCTCGAGCTAATATAGCAACAAATTCCTATTGTTGTCACCTACTGAGATTTTTGCCTATTTTATTTAAAACAAAAAATCTCAACACTCCTTGAATCCATAGGGTAGAAAATGGCAGTAGATAGTGGAAGAAACCATTTTTTAACTTTTAAGGAATAGTTTTCGTGCTACTATTATCGCTTTGGATTGAAAAATTGATTGCTTTGGTTCCATCCATTAGCATGTCAATACGCCATTTAAGAGCACTCGTTTATCTATTTATATTAAATATTATAATGCAAATAATGTGAAATACTAATTTTTTTTTATCATTGCATCACAGTTTATAGCAGCTAAGCTCTGGTGTTTAAGCCAGGCCAAGTGTTTGCATGGAGTATCTAAATTGACACTATTGTTATGGGTGATATAATTTGATGATATTATCTAGACAAGTTTTTCAAAATTTACGTTATGAATAGTTTAGATTTTTACTAGAATAATTTTAATGGTATATATAAATTAAGGATTTTTAATCTATTGTTTCATGTTTTCATGGTTGAAGTTATACATTTTTATATTTAGAAATGATAAATATATATTTTGATAATTAGCTATTCTTTTCAAAATTTAATTAAATATATTTTTTATATCCACTCAGATTATATGTAGATTTGTGTTATAATGAAAAAAATTATAAAACAACACAATTTAATAAATTCTAATATTCCTACGCCAATCAAATTTGAAAATTTTTATTTCATAAATAATTAATGTTGAACACTTATTTTTACAAAACAACACAACTAAATAAATTTTAATATTCCTACTATAATCAAATTTGAAAAATTTAATTTCATACGTAGTTAATGCTCAGAGGCTGCCCTATATCCAGGGACACTTATTTTGTTTTGAAAACAATCGTTATTGCACCAAAAAATTGTTTTTATCAATGTGATCATAACCACGACATCACAAATTCATCCGCGTATAACCTACTTCTATTTACTGCATATTATTGAATTAATTCGTTACATAAACATGTTTTAATTGTTTAATCGTACTTGTTCGATACTATTGTTCCTAATTTTCCATGTTGATGGAGATGAAATTTTTTCGATGCCTCGTAATGATATTAGTATGGAAGAGTCGATAAAGATCGTAGATACAACTCTTTGTTTTATGCTAAAAATCCTTACTCTTAACTACTAAACATCATATACATGTGTTCAGGCATATATTATTAAGGTGGTTATTAATACGTAACTAGTTATGTGTTTTAATTTTAAATATAACTAACCCATATGGTGCTCATTTCTATTATTCATGCTAGGGTCATGGTGAGCTATTAGGTACTAAGAGATATTTGAGATATTTAAACAAGTGCACACAATATTTTATATTCACATTAAATATTATATTATATATATTGGAATATTGTTTTAAGATAAGAAAATTATTTTGGATATAGAATATGTCAGTAGAGAATATCTCAACCACATACAAATCAAGGATCATAGTCAGGAAAAGACTCCTCGAGATAGAAGTAGTCACAAGTGAGACAAGTAGGAATTACATATTCCAACACACCTCCTTAATCAATCTGTAAAGTATAGTTGTGGTCAAACATAACAAAAGGATATATTGATGTCCATATAAAGGACCAACAATCCACGGGGAATGCATGGGCGTTAACAGCCGCAACCACCAGTTTTGTAGGATGTCCTTAGCATACATGGTTTTGTCAACCATTACCTGTAATTCCCCCCTTATACCATCATCATGAGTTTTATCAGATCACCCTCAATCATTCCTTGTGCTAAGCTAGAGATACACTCAGACTTGTGAGAAAATAAATTAGGTATGTCACATTTGACCACCTAGACTCTGATTGCCACTGGGGCACTGTAGCGACACTAAAGCTCTAGTGGGGCTATGAGGGCTCTGTAGGTAAATCAGGTTTACATTTCACCCTCCATCTCATGGAGTTACGAGGTAAACACATTATAAAGACGACTACAAAACATTACATAGACTTGCTTCCTAATACATATGTGGTTCACATTCCAACATAATATTAAGTCTATTCCACAAACACAAACAAACTTGATTAACCATTATCTTTTAATTGCTAATGTTGCTCCCATCACCATTTTCTAAAGCCATTTTTAATGTCAAGTCTTTATCATATATGGTAATAAATAATTTCTAAAATTTTTCTATTGTTGAAATGGCTAATTCCAACAAAGAATCAAATTAGTCACAATAATTGGCCATGTCACTCCATTAACCAGAAGTTTTACCATATTATTTCAATAACATGACACAAAAGGTTCATTTTAACACCACTGATCAATTCCAGATTTAACTCTGGTGGTGAATGTAGTGGAAAGAATTTATTGCAGACTACATGTTAAATCTCTTCAAAGGACAAGTAAGGATAGTCGTGGGCGTCACATATTGCGTAGCTCACCAATCATGTCTTTGATTCGAATCTCGATTCCCAAAATGTTCAACTCACATAAATGCTTCCTTCGCCCACGTTAAAAGATTGTGCTAGAACACCTCTTAAGTGGTCTTGTCCACCCTGATGGGACAAGCCCTAGACACCTACGATTTAAATATTAAATGCTGATTGTATATTCAATAGCTATGTGGTTGGTAGAATTAATGGTGCAATGTTGTGTTTTAATTGTTCTGAGGACAAGTGTACTCGTCTTAGGGCTCACTCCTCCTTCCTCTTACTATGCCCACAAAACCCTAAACTTGGTCATTTCAATGTTGTTTCACTCTGCTGCTCCACGAGGTGAGGTCTCTAGTTCTGTTTTGGGTTGTTTCATAAGGGTTTCAGTTCACTCGTTCTGGGCATGAACTCTCGTGAGGGTTTCCACCTGCATGCACTGGCGATGCTTCCTGCTCTGAGTGTGATGCTTCTTGTTTCGAGTGCGGTGTTGAGGTTCTGGATCTGGAACCCGTGGTCTCAACCTTTAGTCTCAGTCTTGTTCGGCCCTAGTTATGATTTTGGTTGTGGGGTCTTGTTGTTTGTTGGCTTCATTTTTGTTCTCGTTCTCACTATGCTTGCTTTGTTGTCTAACTATCTGCTTGGCATTTGTCATAGGTCATGGTTATGGGTTGGCTCAGCTCTCGGATCTCTTCCAGTGTTCTACTAGAGGTGAGTTTGTTGTCTCTACTATTCATTTCCACCTTATTTTCTTTTGTCACTAACTGTTCTTTCTCCTTGTGGGAAGTGAGCACTCTGTGGCTGTGACCTTAGAGTGTGGCTTCCTCCCTGGTTCGCACGAGCTTGGCTCCTATGGTAAGTCTCTCTAGAAATGCTCACTCATATTTGCAGTTCTTGTATTTGTGGTCTTATTTGCTAGCTCTAATGGCTTGTTGGTTGGCCATGCAGGTATGAGACTGGGCTTTCCTTTCACTACCCTCATACCTTGACTCCCACGCTCTTAATGGGTATGGTCGCTCCTTATTTTTCCTTTAGCTATTGGTGGTGTTCTATGGGTCTGTAGTTAAGGGTTTGGCTTCAGCCTGGGTGTATCTTGGCATTATTGTGGCTTCACCCTCACTGTATATTTATACTTCCAGCTCTTTAACTTATGAACTGTAAGGTTATGGTCCTATGGTGACCTCGCAGTTGTTCTTGGCACTGTCAACTCCGTTCTCATGGTTTGTTTGTAACTAACAACTGTATCTTGGACTGTTGATATTCAATTTTTTATATATATGTATATACAACGATTTATGTTGACAATTAAATAGTATAGAGGAGCTTATATGAGTTCTGTTTGGTACCTGTAACTATGCATTCATTCCTTCGAAAATGATTTTTTTGATTTGTCTGCAAGCTCGCACCTCTGTTTGTCTAAATTTGTTTGCATACACTATTTGCTCTTGTATTAGCTATTCAATTCCCTGTCTTCATTATAAAATAATTCAATTGTCTTTTGTTAAGTTAGAAGGAAAATATTCAGGCTGTTGTGTATGGATTTAGATGGTCAAAACAATTTCTCGCTTGTTTCTATTCAATGCTACGATGGTCAAAAAGATTACAATAATTGTTTCCTTCCTCTATTTTGTAAAGATTCACTGTACAATTATTAAATTGTCAGTAGTTACATTTTGTTATTCTTTGACAACTGTTCTTTCTTAACTGTAGTCTAACAGTAAATTTTCAATAAAAGAAAAATTAAAAAAAGAACGTAACAAAAACTAATAGTGGCCGACACAACCGTTCCTATAAATTTAAATGAAAATAAAAACTAAATGATACTCAATCTATTTGCAAAGACAAACTCTCCAGCCATGACCTCCCCGCGCTGGATGCTCCTGCATCACTTGCCCGGGGTAAATGAGAATTCATGGCTCCGGTCCATGAGCTCTTCAATAGAATACCCTGCACGTTATATCTGTCCTACATCAAGCCACGAATTGTCCTGAATAGGGCGGTTCTTCCACTTGATGAGGTACTGTAGATACTCGTTTCTTTGAGTCTGCTTGACCACCTGTGTATTGAGGATTCCTTCGATTTCAGGTGGCTAAGCTGAAGGTATTTGTCTCATCCAGGAACTACACTCTTCCTGGGAATTCTGCTCTGGTTGCCGCTAAACTATCCTCTCCCAGACTAGAAGTGTATGGGAATAAATCTGCCACATTAAAGATGGGTGATATTCCTATGCCTGGAGGCAATTGTGGCTCATAGGCATTTGCATAAAACTTACGTAGAATTTCGCAAGGTCCAATTCTTTTGAACTTCAGTTTATTGTATTCGCCTTATGGAATATTTCTCTATGCAGATGCACTAGAACTTGGTCCCCTACATTAATTGTACTTCCCGTCGTTTCATATCTACTTTCTATTTGTACCTTTGAATGTTGTGCTATATTTTTGACTTCACCTACTCATGTAGGTCGTTAATTTCTCTTGCAAAATATTCCCCATCAACACTCCTTTCTAACTTTCCCAAGTCTCGTAACTCATGCACTCCTCGGGGATGCATTCCCTACAAGATCTGGAAAGGACTACTTCCTATGCTTCGATTTGGTGAATCATTGTAAGAAAATTCTGCTTCGGCAAGTACACGATCCCACATTCGTCAATTTTCTCCAACTAGACTCCGTAGTAGGTTTCCTAAGCTTTTGTTCACCACCTCCATCTGCCCATCAGTCTGTGGATGATAAGCAGAGTTGAAGTTTAACTTGGTATCCAACATTTTCCACAAGGTGTGCCAGAAATGTCCTATGAATTTCACATCCCTGTCAGAAATAATGGACTTGGGTAAGCCGTGCAGTCTCACAACTTTAGTGAAAAACAAGTGTGCTACATGGGTAGTGTCACTGGTTTACCTACAAGGGATGAAATGTGCCATCTTCGAGAATCGATCCACCAGCACCATGATGGAGTCAAAACCCCACTATGTTTTGAGTAGACCTAGGACAAAGCCCAAAATAATTGAGTCCCACGGCCTGTTGGGAATAGGAAAGTGTGTATTCAACCCCATGTTCTGACTGTGCCCTTTCGCTAAATGACATATCTTACACCTGGTCAATATTGTTGTATGTCTCTTCACATCTTTGACCAGTAATAGAAAGGACTGAGCTGATCCAAGGTCTTATCAATGCTGAAATGTCCAGCTAGTCCTCCACTATGTTTTTCTCAAATGATGTTCTCCCTCATCAAACATTTTGGAACACATAGTTGCCCTCCCTTGAATAGCAGCTCCTCCTATAAGTTGTAGTCTAGCCATGGGATATTGTTCCACAATAAAGGATTTTGGCAGGCCTCATAAGCCTCCTTGAAATCTGCATCTGTTTGATACAAGTCCTTCAAGTGTTCAAAGCCCAACACTTGTATTGTGCTTTCTTGCAAGTGTAAAACTCTTATGCTTAGTGCATCTTCTACCTTGTTCGCTTGACCACTGATATGCTTCAATATGAATGTAAAACTCTGCAAGTACTCCACTCATTTTGCATGCTTTTGATTCAGCTTATGCTGTTGTATAACATACTGTAATGCAGAAGTATCAGAAAACAAGACCAACTCATTACCCAACACATAATGTCTCCAATGCTTCAAGGCTTGGACGACGACATAAAACTCCTTGCCATAAGACGTATACTTTTGCTTGGTTTCATTTAATTTTTCACTGAAATAGGCTACTGGTTTGTCTTCCTAGCTAAATATGGCTCTAATGGTTGTACCACTAGCATCACAATGAACTTGTAAAAGTTTGTTAAAATCAGGGAACCTCAAAATTGGCCTTTCAGTGATCTTCTTCTTCAATATTTGGAGGGTTTTCTCTGGAGCTTCAGTCTAATGGAAAGGTTGACTTGCCTTTTTGATGGTATCCAACATGGGTGTGAAAATTCCACTAAAGTTCTTTATAAACTTGCGATAGAAACTTGCCAACCCATGAAAACTTTGAACTTTGAACAAACTCTTAGGGGATGGCTAGCTATGTATAGCTGCAATTTTTTCTGGGTCCATTTTCATCTCATTTTCTGCAATCACAAAACCCAAATAGACTAACTCATTCTGAAAGAAAGAACATTTTTTCAAGTTTATGAGCAACTTGTTTTGCTATAACTTCTCGATAACATATCTAATGTGTTGAAAATGTTCCTCCTTGGTCTTGCTGAAAATTAGTATATCATCAAGATACATGATTACGAATTTCCCAATGAACTCCTTCAACCTCCCATTTATCAGGCGCGTGGAAGTACTAGGGGCATTGCTCAACCCAAATGGAATCACCAGCCATTCATACAACCCTTCATTGGTTTTGAAAGTTGTTTTCCATTCAGCCCCCTCTCTTATTCTAATCTGGTTGTATCCACTCTTCAAGTCTATCTTCGGAAAATATGTTGCTCCACTCAAGCAATCCATCATGTCATCCATTCGTGGCAATGGAAACCTAAACTTGATAGTAATTTTATTTATTACTCTGGAATCTGTACACATCTGCCACTCGCCTCCTTTCTTGGGAACTAAAACTATTGGAACTACACAGGGACTTAAACTTTCCTGTATCAAGCCTTTGTCCTACAATTCCTATACCTGCTTCCTAATCTCTTCGTTTTCCATCCAATAAGTAGCTTTGTTCGGTAAACTCTCCAGGGATGAAATCTATGTGATGGTTAATACTTCGCTTTGGTGGTAACTTCTCCGGTAAATCATCCACCACAGTGTCGCTGAATTCTTGCAACAAATCCTAGATTTCTTCATGTAAGTCAAAAATTTCAGTATGCAACAGCACTGCTCTCAGTCTCCTTCAACATGTCTTAGAAATTATTTCCCACTCACCAACAACACATTCGTCCCACTAGTTTCTGTTATTTCTTCCTCCTTGATGGGCACTAGTGATGCAGGGTAGACCTGCAATTACCCAGGATGCAATTATATGCTAACTATCACGGGTTAGCAATCTCAATATTTAACGTTTGAATGTGGCAACTTTTCAAAATAATCAACCTCACAATCTTTATACTATTAACCTTACAAGGGATTATACATCTAATATTATCGGTGACTTTTTGTGGAGGAATTATGCACAATCATTGGACAACAAATTAATATATTTTCAAATGAAATGCCAGATTTTGCGATTTCCCTGTAAAGAAGAGACTTCTCAGCTAAAACTAGAGCGCATCCCACCACCGCAACTTTATATACACATTTTTCATATGTCATAATTTGTTTAACAACGCAGATCCAAAACTTTGTTCATGTTCTAATAGAAATTCGATGTCATTGACATCATTGCGCCATTCAATTATGCGCTTTACAGTCCTACTAAACGCCCTTGCAGCATTTTCCAGACATACTTTTCTCACAACCGTAGACTCTGGATGAATTCTCTATCGCAGACAAACTAGGAACAATATCTCTGCAAATTCATAGTTTACCAAAAGAATCTACTCGCCTTCTTTAGCAACATAGTTCGCTTGTTTTAGGATTAGCAATATAGACTTGATTCAAATTTTCAAATGATGAAGCTGTTGAAATGCGAATGGGAACTGCTCGACCGGTTTCAAACTTATCCCACCACTGTAAAGCACATCTGCAACAAACATTAACACAGAAGGATCGCCTAGGTTCCAATAGCAATTTTAACTGCTCGAAGAACCCCGTGAACTGTTCCTGTAGTAACTTTGTCTCGTGGAGATTGTAACCTCAGAGGTCGTGCCTGTTATTCAACAACCTCTGTCCACGTTTCATTAAACTAATAATCGGCCTCTATTCAATCTAAACAAGGATTTAATACACAACAAATGACTACTCAACCATTCAACGCTTAATACAGAGTTCAAATAACTGTTGAATACACACATCTAATTGAACAGGGAATCAATGATCCATGAGGACGCGGAAAAATATAATCATAATACTTTTGGCACGCTCCTGCCTCCTCCTGAGAGCTCAACTGCCTCTTTATTTATAATAATAATGGATAGATACATAAGGAATATATCAGACCTTATCTCCTAGAAAAAGCAGGTTTTTTCCCTTTTACACAATGATTTAAAGCTTGAAGCTTTTCTCCATTTTTATCCTAATTTTAACTGGAAAAAACATAGAAATTCTAACCCAATTCTTTTTTCCTAAACTATTCTCTCATATCCTTTTATTTAGAAAAGAATATTTACCTAACTTCACTTCCTAAAACAACAAAATATTTAAAATTATCACACCCCCTCTTTATTCCATATTTACAAATGAAGAGGGTCTTGATGCTCCTGCATCATACACCTAACCTTAAAATTAATCATGATCTCCTGATCATGTGTTCGAATCTGTGTATGCCTGGATCCCATATCTTGTGCTGCAAGTCATCATGTGCTATTGCTCATTGCCTTTCTCCAGGTTTCCACACTTTATGCTGCATCTCTCCACTGGTTGTGCTCTCGCAATCTTCTGTTGTCTTCCTTTTGCTGCTTCTCCTTTGCTTCATTGGTGCTGGTCTCTTCCAGGATTCCTTCATCATCATCTGCCTCATCAGTTCAATTTTTTCGTCTAACATATTTTCTCCAGCATCTCCAGTAAGACATGTACTTACAAAAAAACTGTTAGAATAAAAAACATAAGGCATGAGTGCCCTCATAGATTTTGTTGCTGCTAGTGTTGTCTCAGCTGCCACCATAAATGTCACCCCACCTGTTGTTCTAGCTGTCACTATGGATGTTGCTGCCTCCCAATCTTCCTGACCCTTTGCAACATTCCTTTGCTTGTCACCTGTAATTTCATCTGCAACTTTTTCCTCTTGTTCACTGCACTGAACTCTTTCTTCTACAATCTCCCTGTCATACTCTGGATTCTCCAACCAGTATTCTAACAATGCAATTTCTCTGTAGCATCGCTGAAGCATATTATCATCACCTGCATTCATACATAAACTTTCAGTTTGCACAAAATCACCGAGTTCAACAGTTTAAACTCTTTCTTCAGCATCCATAAGAATTTCCTCTTGTACTGTATCAGTTTCACAAGATTGCACATCCTCCTCAACACTTGTAATCACATCACAATTGTCAGCTATACAAACACAAGAGTTCACATTATCTAGCTCATCTGGATCTGCCCAATAATTTAAGAAATCATCAATAATCTTCTCCTCTGTTTCATCAATGGAAACCTCCTCTGCACTTGCAAACACACACAACTCATCAGTTTTAAAACTGCAAGACTTTTTAGTCTTGACTGCTTTCTTCAGCACTTTCCTTTGATCAGATTTGCATGTGGAATCTTCAAATTTCATCTCTGGCACAAGAACTCTCAGTCCCTTTTTCAACAAGGCAATCAAAATTTGTCTCAACCACCTCTGCAATTGTCGCCAAATCACTCTCTTTTCCTTCAATGGAAAGAGCCATTTTCGTTTTTGCTTTTCCCGCTCTTGTAGCCATTCTTCCAGTACCTGCAACTGTGCTTTTATTTCTGCAATCTTTCTTTCTCGAACTCCTGCAGTCATCTCATCTCTGTGGCATTTCTGTGAACCTCTTTCTCCTCTAGAAAAACTCTCTCTGCCTTTGGCAGATTGCTTCCTCATGAGTTTCTCACTCACCATGAGTTGTACTAGCCTCTGCAACAACAATCTCTCTTGCTGCAACTTACCTCACCAATCCTTCCCTCCGGATCTTGTCTTTTGGTAAGTAATTGGTTCACTACCTCTAGAACCTCTTGAGCACTCCTCTGCTCTCTCTAGGCTATTTCTTCAACTCACCTTCTTCTTTAGGACACTGCATTTGTCCTCCTTATCCAGCCTTCAGCTGAATGGCAGGTTCACTGCCACCTTCTCTACAACCATAAACTTCATTTACAAATTTCACATCAGAAAAATAATCTCACCTTTAAGATCTTGCCTGATCTTGTCTTCTTTCCACTGCTGCAATCATGTTCACTTGTGTATGCTTGCACATCAAATTTAAAAATCTGATCTTTATTTCAACTATTCACCACACTTCAAAAAAAACACACTTCAATTCTCAGTTGTACTAAAAAAAAACATCTTCAATAGAGCATTCTAGCTCTGATACCACTTGATGCAGGGTAGACCTGCAATTACCTAGGATGCAATTATATGCTAACTATCATGGGTTAGAAATCTCAATGTTTAACGTTTGAATGCAACAACTTTTCAAAATAATCAACCTCACAATATTTATACTATTAACCTTACAAGGAATTATACATCTAATATTATCGGTGACTTTTTGTGGAAGAATTACTCACAATCATTGGACAACAAATTAATATATGTTCAAATGGAATGCCAGATTTTGCGATTTCCCTGTAAAGAAGAGACTTCTCAGCTAGAACTGGAGCACATCCCACCACCGCAACTGTATATACACATTTCCCATATGTCATAATTTGTTTAACAGCGCAGATCCAAAAATTCGTTCATGTTCTAATAGAAATTCAATGTCATTGACATCATTGCGCCATTCAATTATGTGCTTTACAGTCCTACTAAACGCCCTTGCAGCATTTTCTAAACATCCTTTTCTCACAACCGTAGACTCTGGATGAATTCTCTATCGTAGACAAACTAGGAACAATGTCTCTGCAAATTCATAGTTTACCAAAAGAATCTAAACTTGCCTTCTTCAGCAACATAGTTCGCTTGTTTTAGGATTAGCAATATAGACTTGATTCAAATTTTCAAATGATGAAGCTGTTGACATGCGAACGGGAACTGCTCGACCGGTTTCAAACTTATCCCGCCACTGTAAAGCACATCTGCAACAAACATTAACACAGAAGGATCACCTAGGTTCCAATAGCAATTTTAACGGCTCGAAGAACCCCGTGAACTGTTCCTGCAGTAACTTTCTCTCGTGGATATTGTAACCTCAGAGGTCGTGCCTGTGATTCAACAACCTCTGTCCACGTTTCATTAAACTAATAATCGGCGTCTATTCAATCTAAACAAGGACTTAATACACAGCAAATGACTACTCAACCATTCAACGCTTAATACACAGTTCAAATAACTGTTGAATACCCACATCTAATTTAACAGGGAATCGATGATCCATGAGGACATGGAAAAATATAATCATAATACTTTTGGCACGCTCCTCCCTCCTCCTGAGAGCTCAGCTGCCTCTTTATTTATAATAATAATGGATACATACATAAGGAATAGATCAGACCTTATCTCCTAGAAAAAGCAGGCCTTTTCCCTTTTTACAAAATGATTTAAAGCTTGAAGATTTTCTCCATTTTTATCCTAATTTTAACTGGAAAAAACATAGAAATTCTATCCCAATTCTTTTTTCCTAAACTATTCTCTCATATCCTTTTATTTAGAAAAGAATATTTACATAATGTCACTTCCTAAAACAACAGAATATTTAAAATTATCACACCCCCTCTTTATTCCATATTTACAAATGAAGAGGGTCTTGATGCTCCTGCATCAACTAGTGTATGCTTAATCCCATCCTTGACAAACTTCTAATAGTCTGTTTTTCAGTCATGAACAACTTTTCAGTCATACTGCCATGGTCTCTCTAGCAGAATATGACAAATGTCCATGGGCATGATGCCACAAATCACCTTGTCCCTATACTTGCCAATATGGAACTCCACCTCACACTGCTCATCAACTAGCAGTTGGTGACCTTTCTATAACCAACACACCTTTTAAGGAGTTGGGTGATTCAACCTTTTCAAACCCAATTTCTCCACCATTTCCATTGCAACTAGATTATCAGTGCTTCCACTGTTTATACTTAGTTTGCAACATTTTCCATGTGACTTGTACACAGTCTGGAATAATGCCTTTCTTTGGGTTTGCTTAGCTGTCTCCTTTGCCGATTTCAGTAGTACCTTATTCAAGACCAAGGCCTCTCCCATCTCTGGTACATTCTCTACCTCTTGGGGTGGTGCCTCCGCTTCCTTTGTTTGAGCAACATATGCTCCTCTTTGTCCAGCCTGTTCACCTTGAGGGCACTCAAAGGATTTGTGCCCCCACTTGTGGCACTTGGGACACTGGTAGGCAGCCCCTCTACCTCTACCATTACCTCTTCCTCTCTAGTATGGCCTTCGTCCCCTAGTGCTACCTTTCTTTTCTGATGTCCTTGAGGTCTTTGAATAGTTTCCCTCTTCACTTTTGTTGGCAGTCCTTCCTTTGCCAAAGGATTGTCCTTTCCCTTTGCGAGTTCCACGTCCTCTTTTGGAATTCTGCTTCCTTGTGATCTTTTCTTCTGCCTTTAAGGCACTCTGGTATGCTTCCTCTATGTATTTTGGAGAAAAAATACTTATCTCATCTAATATCTGTAGCCTTAGGCCATTCAAAAACCTCGTTGTCTTTTCAAGGGAGTCTTCAATGTAACCAGCTTTCAAATTCACCTGATTAAATTCTTCAGTATATTCTTTCATCGTCATTCCTCTCCACTTCAAATTCTGCACCTGCTAATACAAAGCAATCTCGTAATCTTTGGGCAAAAACTTACCCTTCATCCTGGCGACCATTCTGGTCCACTTTTTAATAGGTAACTTATTTCATATTCTCCTCTCTACTTGGGCACTGTCCCACCATAAGGTTGCGTGTCCTTTTAACTTGGTGGCAACAAATTTAACTTTTCTATCTTCATTGATCTCCTCACACTCAAAGTATTTGTCTAACTCACTAATCCAATTCAACAACACTTCTGTGGACAAACTACCATCATAGTTTGAAATCTCAAGCTTTTGCTTACTGTTAACCAATAAAATTGACCTTAATAATCTAATTTTAGGTTCTTCCTCATCTGATCCATCTTTCATAACTGCAGCTTCTTCATCACTGTCATCTTCTCCTTCAGGATCCCTTCTCCTTCTTGCTTCTACTGCTGCCAAATGGGCATTCATAATCCTAATCTCTTCCCTCAATCCTTCATATACTACCCTTCAAATAGCTCTGCCACGACCTCTTCTTCCGACTTCCATTTTGTAAAAAAAACAATTAACTCTAACTTGCTATGATACCAAAATTTGATCGGACCAGTGTTGGACAGCTATGGTTTAATTATTAAATGCTAATTGTAAATTTGATCGCTGTGTGGTTGGTTGACTTAATGGTGTGGTACTGCGTTTTAATTGTTCTGAGGACAAGTATCTTTGTCTTGGAGCTCGCTCGTCCCACCTCTTACTATGCTCACGAAACCCTAAACTTGTTCATTTCGACTCTGTTTCACTTTGTTGCTCCATGAGGTGAGGTCTTTGGTTCTATTTCAGGTTGTTTCACAAGGGTTTCACTTCGTCGGTTCTGGGTATGAACTCCCGTGAGGGTTTGCACCTGCATGCGTTGGCGATGCTTCTGGTTCTGAGCACGATGCTTCATGTTCGGAGTGGAGTGTCGAGGTTTTCGGTCTAGAACCCCTGGTCTCGGCCTCTGGTCTCAATCTTGTTCAGACTTGGTTATGATTTTGGTTGTGGGCTCTTGTTGTTTGCAAGCTTCATTGTTGCTGTCATTCTCACTGTGCTTACTCCGCCATTTAACTATCTGCTTGGCATTTGTCAAAGGTCATGGTTGCAGGTTGGCTCCACTCTCGGATCTCTTCCAGCATTGTACCAGTGGTGACTTTGTTTTCTCTACTATTCATTTCCGCCTTGTTTTCTTCTGTCACTAAATGTGTTTTCTCCTTGTGGGCAGTGACCACTCTGCGACCGTGACCTTGGAGCGTGGCTTCCTCCCTAGTGCGCATGGGCTCAACTCCTACGGTAAGTGTCTCTAGAAACCCTTACTCTTGTTTGTAGTTCTTGAATTTGTGGTCTTATTTGCTAGCTCTAATGGCCTGTTGCTTGGTCGTGCAGGTATGCGGCTGGGCACTCCTTTCACTAGCCTTGTACATTGACTCCCACACTCTTAACGGGTAAGGTCGCTCCTTATTTTTCCTTTAGTTGTTGGTGGTGTTCTATGGGTCTGTAGTTAAGGGTCTGGCTTCGGCTTGGGTGTATCTTGGCCTTATTGTGGCTTCGGCCTCACTGTATATTTATGCTTCTAGCTATTTAACTTATGAACTGTAAGTATATGGTCCTATGGTGACCTCGTAGTTGTTCTTGGCACTTCCAACTCTGTTCTCATGGTTTATTTGTAACTGGAAACTATATCTTATACTATTTATATTCAATTTTTGATATATATATGTATATACAGTGATTTCTGTTGACAATTAAATAGTATAGAGGAATTTATATGAGTTTTGTTTGGTACCTGTAACTATGCGTTCATTCTTTCGATAGTGATTTGTTTTATTTTTCTGCAAGCTTGCGCCTTTGTTTGTCTGAATTTGTCCATGTACTCTGTTTGCTCCTGTATTAGTTATTCAATTCCCTGTCTTTGTTAATGATCTTTTATGAAGTTAGAAAGAAAATATTCAAGCTGTAGTGTATGGATTCAGATGGTCAAAACAATTTCTCGCTTGTTTCTATTCAATGTTATGACGGTCAAATATATTACAATCACTGTTTTCTTCGTCTGTTTTGTAAAGATTCACTATACAGTTATTAAACTGTCAGCTGTTACATTTTGTTCTTCTTTGACAAATATTCTTTCTTAATTGTAGTTTAATAGTAAATTTTAAATAAAAGAAAAATTAAAAAAAGAACGTAACAAAAACTAGCAGTGGCTAAGACAGCCCTTCCTAGAAATTTAAATGAAAATAAAAACTAATTGATACTCGATCTGTTTGCAAAGACAAATTCTCCAGCCATGCCTTTCCTGAGTTGGATGCTCATGCATCACTCTCTGACAACTTAAGATAATGTGCGGGGCACGTAAATTTATTTATTGATAGAAAGAGACCCATATTAATGGTTTATTTATTTTTTATTGTTATGTCAATACAAGTGACAAGTGATATTTAGTGATGGTGTTGGAGCAATAGTTTTTATCGTATCTAAAATTTTGAAAAGAAAATTATGTTGTTTACGAGGATTATTTCAGTGTTTTTTGTGTTCGTATTAGATATTTAGGTTGACGGATGGCCCCCGCCGTCGCAGCCCCCGCCGTCGCCGCCCCCGCTAGGACTACAAACCTGGAGGCCATATGTTAGCCGTCTTTTCGTCCTTCTTGCACTTTGGCCGATCGAGTCTCTGGTGGCCAACTGGAATCACAAAACAACTGTACTTAAGCTTTTGTTGTCCAACTAGAATCACATAACACCTATACTTAACGTCATGCTGCCAACTCATTCTGGTGTTTACATGATTGTCTGACTCACCAATGGTTATGGTGTGGCTGATCCATGAGTTCCTTGTGCCTTCATTGTCCAAAAATCCAACAACTCTTCTGCATTTTCTGTGACTAGGGGACCTCTCAGTAGAGAATTCCTTGTAATTTAGTCAATGGTTCACCATTTGTTGCGATTCAGGACTCCGCGGTTTCCGGATCACATGAACACTGGTATGATCGCACCCAATCTGGCACCTCCCAATCAAACTGCTGCAGGATCTCGATCGCTGCAGTCTTCTGGCCCTCCAACCATAGACTATTGAGCAAATTTGCCAGATAGATCGGCAACTCTGCGGTCACCTCCTGGATTAGCCTCATACACCCATCGAAATTAGTATCGAGACTGAACACCAACGCACCATTGGCAATCGGCTGCACTGACTGTGCAATCGAGATGAGATTTGTAGGCAAAAATACAATAACAGGTATCCCTGCAAACTTCAGATAGTTGGCATTGATCACTCATAGATCCTCCTCGGCCATGTTGCAATACCGGCACCATGACGCATAAACTCGACTAGAACGCAGAACCTCGAGCTCCCACCACTGCAGATCTGACCGCCTCGCAGCACACCAATAGATCCAGCTTCCATCGACTCGTCAACGAAGCAGCACAACTTTCTCCCCATTAATGAGTCTGAAAGCAACAATCCACACTTCTCCCTCAGGCGAACACGGATCCACCACGCAGCCACACTTAGCTCGAGGTTGTTAATCTCTTTGTTTCCTTAGCCCAGGAGGGGCCAAGCCCTCAAAGCGAGGTAGATCTGCTCAAATGCATCCATCTTCTCGCCTGATGGCCAGTAAGCCAGATCTGGAAGTCGGATCAAGTGGCTGTCGAATTGATCTCCTCACGCCTCTGCGCTTCAGTGATCAATCTTCACTACCTCAACAAATTAATGCATTCCTCTTCTCCAATGCGCCATGTTGTTGGCACGAACGGAGACCTCCACAAAATTTACTAGAACAGCACAGCCCGTGATTGCAGAACAACGATGGCAGTAGTGTTCTAATCATGAGTTATAAATATGCAGCCTCTCGAGTGGATATCCAGGAAACAAGATATCTTTGGAAGTGTTCTGATATGCAGCCTCTCGAGCAGATATCCCTTTCTGGCTTCTATTTATCTTACGCAGCTTTGCAATGTCGCTTTATATTAACATGCACCATTGATAATCCAGATCGGTGTGGTGCAAATCCCTAACTGCTCCACGGAGAAATGTTTCCACTGATCTGATCCTCACAGAGCAGTAATTTCCCTGCACCAACAAACTACTCCTTCTCAGTAGCAATAGATCCAACGAACAAACACCACCACGCTTTACCACGTCGCAACCTTTAGCGCTTTACCACAATGCTGCACCAAATGGCATCCAAATAGGCGCGTAGAAACATGACAGCGGCAGTCGATGAAATCACGGTAGATGAAGTCTCGAACAGGCAATACACACCACGCTTCCACTACGATGGCACAACTCAGATCGTTCATATTTGGGCAGCGTCCATCTCCACGGAGCCAGGAACAATACAATAAACAGATCTGCTTCTTGAGATTTGATTTGTGTAGCCTTCTAGAGATTTTACCAACAACGCTCCAGGCTCAGTCCTATGGAGCACTAGAATTTCCTTCTGATGGACAAACAAAAAATTTAATAAAGCTATACACACTCAGTAATTTATTTCTCTATGCCCAGGAAGGGCTAGAGGTCCTTACGGGCTCTAAAGCTCTCATACCAAGATAAAAGTAGCACAACCAATATATTCTATTATATTGAATGGGGAAATTTACAGACATATTTATACAAGCAGTAGTGTCAAGATAAGAATTCTATCTTAGATGTACAGTAGTATGGTTGACAGAATCACACTAAACTAGGAGAAACTAAATTCCTATTATGTAGGAACAAACTCCTCAAATGGAGAATTACAACCATAAACAAGTAGAAATTAATTATTTCTAACTATTTTGTCGATTTTTGAAAGGGCCCGATTTTTTCAAATTCTCATTTTTCTCTAAACATGTGCATAATGCATAGTTAAAATATTACAAGAATAAAAGTGCCCAATCCTATGCATAATGAATAGTTCCATAAACTTTCTTTATACATGGGGTTATATGGAGAGAAAAGATTATATGTACATGTGGTATTCGTGGAAGACTAAGGATGCCCAAACATGTATAGGATTTATGTTTAACAATTTCCATTTTTACAAATTACAAGACACCATGGAACTTAATGAAGAACACATTGTAATAGCGGGAAAAGGTTGGATTTAATAAATTTGTGAAAATGTATATCATGTATCAATATACATGGGTTTTAGATAAGGAGAATGTCGAGCAAAATTGACAAAATCTTTATTTCTTTCCTTCTTCTTTCCCTCACCTTATAAGGTAAGGTAATTGGCATGTAATTATAATTAAACCATGATCATTGATTGGGAAACCAGAATGTCAAGCTATGGCTTTAACCATTCTATCATGCATCGCAAAACCAACCGTGGTTTTATTTCCACTGCGTCCATATACAATCGTCCACTTCATTATAAATTTTCATTTGCAAGGTTAAGAAGTCATATAAATGCCTTATTATAAAAGTTTTGTATAAAGATAATGTGTCTTTATTT